>QFDD01000047.1:0-102048 GCA_006871305.1 Vachellia collinsii | reverse complement strand
ATTATGTAGCATAATTTTAAGCTACAAAGTGAATCTCATAGTTGCTTCTACGAGGAGGTAGAAAATTGTTTGAACATAGACTCTAAAATTGTAACAACTCAATTTCTTTTTCATGCATGAAAACTTTCAAAGTTCATGGCATTGAACTACAGTAATGAGAATGAAAAGTATAAAAAAAAAAGGTTATACTAACAAATAGCCATCTTTGTTTTGTAGTATCCATTCAGGAATTTTTCCACTCAGAGAATTTTCCGTTAGAAACCTGCATATATTATTAATAAAAAATCAATTAGAAAGAGTAATTAAGTTTCAAGAAATCAAGTTATACTTACTTAGAATGGCCCATTACATGTATTTTAGGCGGGGCATGTTACTAATATCGTTTGGGATTTCACCAATCAACTTGTTGAAACTCAAATCTCTGCAATTGTCACATATATACAAATAATGCTTCACAAAAATAACTACAAAATGAGGAGAATTATAGCAGTACTAATAATATATTGTCAATAATATAAGCAATTATCTCTAAATTAGGAATTAATTGAGGATATTATTTAGAGGATTATTAATTAACAATATATGGTGGGGATGAAGCAACTTACAGAGTAGACACGTTTTTCATTTTCCCAATGAAATTTGGAATTGAATCATGGATGGAACAATTTCTCAACATCCTGAGAGTATGAAACAACAAATTCAATGAGAAATAATTAATTTTTTAATAAACAGATTTTAACTTCATTGATAAATTCTCAACTTACAGATATTGCAAGGATGTCAAATTCTGCAAATCAGGGAATCTCATTATCGTTGGTCCATGCAAATCAGATATTGTCCTGAATTATAAAAGGTTAAAATGTAAAAATATCCATTAGTTTCATTAAAAAAGAGTTCAGTACCATATGATTTTTAGAGATGTAAAAATACTTGTAAACATTAAAAAAAAGAGTAAAAATTTTAAAACCGTTAAATATAATCCAACACCATTACTTTTTATAGTAGGGCCACACCTGTTTTACACTTTTAAACTGATTTTTATAACAATGTTAGATGTTAGATTATGTTTCATGATCATAGCACTTTTACTCCCATTTTAAATATTTATTGGTATTTTTACACATTTAAAAATGTATGTGATGTTATATAAACTTTGATAGAAGCCTATGGATATTTTTACACTTTAACCGAATTATATATAACAAAAATTATCAATAATGGGAAAATGTTCTTGAAATTAAATTTCATGGACATTGAAAATTGTGCAAATAGATTACAGAGGAGCAAGCTAGCACTCACAATTGAGTCAAATTTGTTAATTGAGATATAGCTGTAGGAATGGGGCCTTCTAGAGATGTTCCTTTTATATACCTGCCCACAAAAGTATTTATATAAAATAAAACAGAAAGAGTAGTACATATAACCTAAATTTGTTTGGATTAATTCTAATTGCTGTGTTTATTCTATTTGTTTACTAACTCGGTCTGGTATTTATAGTATCATACAATTCTATCTCATTTCTTATTTTCACCCCATTTATCGCTCTCACTCAAATATTTTTTTTCTTCCCACTAACATTGAGAATTTAAATATTCTTGAAGCCAGTGATATAATTATTACTGATGCCTGGAGGCATGATTTCGTCTTGTGTTTTCAATAAATTTCCAACAAATTAAAAAGAACAAAAATGGAGTTTAGTTTACGAAAACAAAAGCATTGAACTTACTATAAAAAAAAAAAAAGCATTGAACTTCATTAAATTCGGGTCTTCAATCTTCATGAAGTACTTCTAAGGGAGATAAAAAGGTTTTCATGTCCTATCTATAAATTATGTTGTTAAATTTATTATATGAATATACATTTTCACTCTTTATTTATTATAATTTTAGACTTTATTTTGTGAAATAGAGTAAATATTAAATAGAAATCAAATTAAAAAGTTGTTTTTTTTAAATAAATTATTTATAAAGATGAAGGTTTCTTTGTTCCGATGAAATATATATTGAAAGTAACTTATAAATAAAATATATTCAGGAATGAAGATTGATGGTGTATAGAGAGTAAATTAAACTCACATTGCGTAAAGTTGGGTCCAATTCCCAATAAAATCTGGAAATTTTCCTATTAGATTGCTTCCATCTAATGAACTACAAAAAATGTGAGGAGAGAAATTTTAGGATTTGTAAGACATGAACACATACATCAAACTACAGAAAGAATGAGTAAATCGTATGTTATAACACTCACATAAGTTCTAGTTTCTTCATATTGCCAAAACTTTGAGGTATTATTCCTGAGAAATTATTTCCAGAAAGAACCCTGCAAAATTCAAATTCTTAGCTTATTAGACAAACAGAAAACTCATCCAAAAGCAATATGTGAAAGCTCAACGAGACTAATGTGGTAGTCACAATGCAACTATGATAATAAAAGAAGAAAAGTCATATATTACATATAAAATACTATCCGGTCCTTAATATAAGAGCTATTTATCTTTCTTAAGGTAACTGAAAAAGTTAAATAAATTATTCGATTATAACATATTTTGAAATTTTTTTGTGTATCGTTAGATTATATATTAGTTCGAGATAGACAAATTAGTTTGAAAAAAAATGATAAATATATCATTCAAATAGCTTCTTTAATCTTTTAAAAAAATCAACTAGCTCTTATATTAAGAATCATTAAGAACCAGAGGCAGTGATATTCTTACAATTTGCGTAACTGCATCAATTTTCCCAAAGTAGAAGGAAGACTTCCTTCTAAAAGATTATCTCTCAAATCTCTGCAAAAAATCATTAAATAAACATTTCTCATTGTAATTAACAAGATTTGAAAATTTTCAAATCAAGGCTTAGTGATTTACGCTTACAACTCCTCCAAGGTTGTAATTTCACCAATTTCCTCTGGAATTGAACCGCTAAGTGGATTGCCCGTAAGGTATCTAAAAATATCAAGTTTAAGAAATGAACAATGCGATCAGATAATTCAAGCTTTACGGAAAAAAAGCCTATTGATCAGAACTCTTTTGATCACTTACAATGCATTAAGAGGCAGCCTGACAAAGCTATTTGGGATTCGCCCATTAAGATAATTGTGAGACAAATCACTGTAACATGTAAAAGTTACGTTTCAGATCACAGATCTCCTCATTTAAACCAAGCTTGTAAAAATACATGTGATATCTCTTACTTTTTAGTTTTAACATCTTATATATAGATGTTGCTCTTAAGATGGATGGATGTGAAAAGTGTCTAAGTATTGTACATACACACACATATATTGTATATCCTAACATATATAAATCAATAATAGAACTAGAAATTGTTTTTACTTACAGTCGTTCCAAATAGGTAAAGTATCCGAATTCATTTGGTAAAGATCCAGATAGATTGAGACCTGTCATATGACTGTCACATGAAAAGCAACAATAAGTGTTTTGAATACAAGTTCATTTATTGTGACGAGGCAAGACCTTATAATAATATTAATATGAATGTACAAATATGCGCCAAGGTTGAAGGAACAAAAATGTAATAAAGAAGAAAACTTTTCCACTATTTTTTGGACCCCAAATTGGAAAGAGTGACATTGCACTTACATGTTTGTAACATGGCAAACTTTTCCACTGGAGAAACTGCAATTGCACGTTACATTCCTTACTATGTTATTCTCTTCATTAATGATCTCATTTTTAAAGCCTCCATCGGTACAAGAATGTGCGGTCACATTCCAATTTAAGTTCTCTATCTTCCATGATATTGCCTTTAGAACTTTCACTGCATCAACCAAAAATTACTTTTTTTTAAAAAAATAATTCATCATAAAAAAAACTTAATCACTATATAGTTTTCAATTGTTTGACAAAATTTAAAGAAAAAACAGAAAGGAATCTTTTGTGTAATTTTCTGTAAGCAATAAGGGAGCCAGGAATTAACTCTAAAATTGAAGAAATAGACTAATGTACATGCTAATGTTCCGTCTCGTGTATGGAAGAGTTTTTATAAATATGGAATCTAGAAGTTTGTTTGGGATGAATATACAAATATGATATATTAACTCAAATTTTTAATATAAAAATCAATTGATTTTCGTTGGGAAGATTAAAGAAGTTAAATTTACTATTTAAAAATATTTATTTATATAGTATATAATTAGATTTTATATTAATCTATAAGTCAAACAAATTAATTATAAAAAAACTATAAATATAAATATTTATAAGTAACATATTTAACTTTATTAATATTCATGATAAAAATCAATTAATTTTTATATTAAATATATTAATGATATGCTAGAAATTTCTAATCAATAGAACCATTAAAATGTGAAAAGACATATATGACCTTTGAATACCTTTGGCCAATGCCCCAAAGAGCGTGTCGTCTACACCCAAAAAAAAAAACAAACAAACAGAGAGAGCGTGTCGTCGGCCACCATAGGCAACAGGGCTGGCCACCACTAAAACATCCATAATCCTCAATTTTTGCACAGATCTCAGCTGTCAACAACCAATAATAATTCAAAGACAAAGAGAAGAGATTGAGAGGCATGGTCGGATCTGGGTTTGAAGAGAAGAAGAGGGAGGAGAAGGGGGGGGCCGAGATTCACGATATTGATGCTTTCGTCTGAGAAGAAGAGAAGAGGTGGATGATAGGAGAGAAGGACGATGAGTTCTAAGAGAAGAAGAGGGAGGAGGACGGCGTCGCAGAGAAGAGGAGGATGACTGCGTCGCAGATCTGAATATTCGCCGGAGAAGAAGAGGAGGATCACAGCATCGCGATATGAATACTCGTCCATCGCAGATCTGAAAATCCTCCGTCGCCGTCGTCTACCTACACCTTCGTCCTCTGTCGCCATCGTTGATTTTTTTCTGGTAGAGGGCGTTGGTTTTTTCAGGGTGACGCTGATGGGTAAAATGTTCAAGGTATGAGTTCAAGTGGGACTGAGGTCTCATGAAGACCGTAGATCTGCCACTTCCCAAATTCCATGGAAGTGTCACTTCTATAGATATAGAACTCACTTCCATTCTACCAAACGAACTAAAATCACAATTCCACCCTTAATTCTAGTTCCGGCGCTCTGCTAGCAAACGGGGCATAAGAAGTACAAGACATAGAAAGTTTAAGACCAAACCTTCATTTTCTGGTATGAGTTGAGCGTTAATAGATCCGTAGTCTGTGAAAGCAGTTAATGCAAAGCATCCAACTATGAAAAGACAGAGAAGTTTAGAGCCTGAAATCCCAAACTCCATATATGCTGTTGCAGTTTATAAAAAATAACTCTGAGATGGAGTGAAGGAAGAAGGAGGAGAACTGCAAAATTTACACAATATAACAAAGCGCAAGAGAAATGGGAGGGGGACAAAGAGATATGTGGTGCGATTCACTGAGTCTTTGAATAAACCACTCTCTCTCTCTGGTGTGATTCATGAGTGTTTGAATAAACCTCTCTCTCTCTCTCTGTTCCATTATTATTATTATTATTATTTTTGCCAATCTCGGTTCCATTAATTTAACCAAACGAGTATAGTGCGATTCACTTTTAAATTTGCTTTTTCAATGTAGTGAGGATGAATGAATTGCATACACATGCGCAACATAACAAGCATAGGACCTGCTTGTCACGGGGGGCCGTATCCATCCCCAAAACTGCAGTCATGAGGAGGGTGAACCCCCCAGCTTATATAGCCCAAGACCATCTCGCGCGCGCCCGATGTGGGACTTCATGGACGTCCACGTGACATCCTCCCCACCCAAACCTGTGACGCCCTCGTCACAGTGGGGCCCCCTGCCTACCCCACACCCGAGGGGGTGCTTGGCGGGACATCGAGGCCACGGGCAAGGATGGCTCTGATACCACGTGTCACGGAGTTGTTTTAATCCTCCAACAACCGTGCGGCACTTAGCTCGATCTTTCCCCCAAACACGAACTAAGTAAACCTTCCCAAGTACCCTGAACAAGCTCACAAGTAAGAAGCACAAGACTAGAGAGAGAAACTAGAGAGAGAGGGAGTAGGAGAATATTTCTCTATTGCTTGAATGCTTGAGTTGTTGATTACAAATGAATCCTTGAGGGGGTATTTATAGTACTCCACCTCCTCAATGGACGGTCAAGATCAATTTGATCTAACGGCCTACATTTGCCTTCTAGAGTATTCTTCCTAAATATCTAGATATTTACACTAGATATTTACACATGTGAGGAAAACCAAGGAAGAGTGTGGAGAACTCTAGAACAACCTAGAGTACTCTTGTATGCACAAGTGTATTCTAGAGAATTCTTGCATTCTCTAGATCGCCCGTAACATGCTGCTACCTTATACAATATGTGCCTTGTCGGTTATGCGTGCTTATGATTTGTCTTTTAGCTTTACTTTGTAGTCAACTGATGATGATGGATGATTGGATATATTTCTTTTTTAAATTTAAAAAATATAAATTAAGATAAAACACATCTCACATATTTATATTATAAATTGTTAATCATTTTAAAAAGTAATTTTTTTGTGTTAATCTAGAGAATGTGAATGAGAATATACCTTTGTTGGCCATGCATTTAACTTTTATGTGACTGTGACTAGTCACTTTGACTTTGATTGGTATTATTTATAGTTTGTGATCTTATTTATTGCTTTTATGTGAATATGACTGTGCTTCATACAATAAATGAATCATCTTGTATGATTCTTATTTTTTTAAATTTTTTTTCAAATTATAAATTTTAAACTAAAAATTAATATGTTAGTATTTAATTATAAAACCACCTTTTAAATTCATCAACTTATTGTTTCTTATTAATAAGACTAACAATGTCTACATTAAGAGAATGGAAAACTTTAAAAATTAAAGGGATTAACTGAAATTTGATGTAAATTTAGAGTTTCAAAGACATATTTTAATGTTTAATCAAATATATAATTTACTGTAATTTTGTAAAACTTTCTAACCTGTTAGAAATTAAAATACAGCCCAAATTGCATATATTTAGCCTAAAAATAAGTTCTGGAATGAGAAAATGGTCCGGATTTAAATAAAGCCCGGAAATGAGCCCGACAATTTTTGTTACAATTTTGATGTCCAATGACGTCTTCTAAACAGCAAGTGAGAATGGGTAATTTTCCAGAAAGCCCAAATGAAAACCCAAAGTGGCTCGGCCCAGTCCAGTACAATCCAACAAAAGTGAAATGGCGCATTCCACACAATACAAAAAAAGTTAGCTACAGTTGGGTTTGACAAAAAGAGCTAATCCTTACAACGTAGCGAATCAATATTTAAATTTCATTGAGAAATGTGTCTAAAAGTGCATCAAACATAATTGTCTCCAATAAAAAAATTTATATGCTTTAGCAAAAATAGGTTAACTATCTTTACATTAAAAAAAAATTTATTTTAAAATATTTATATATTATTTTTTTAAAACAAAATTATTTGTCGATACAATCTATTTAGATATATAAATAAATATTTATAAATAATTTATTTATTTTTTTAAAATGAAAAAAAAGGTTAATTAAGTTTTGCATTAAGGAAATTTTCATACCCCGAGCCACTTTTTATTTTTTGGGCCTTTGAGATGCAACCCAACTTGAATTTTTAACTTGGTGTCTGGGTCACAGAGAAACCTCCTTCCTTAAACCCTAAACCCTAGTTTCTGAAATGCAGTGATCCACAGCTCGTTAAGCTAAACCCCATGGCCTTGGCAAGAAACCTTCTCCCTCGCCGCTTGCATTCGCTTCTGGACCCTCAAAATGTGGCTTTCGTCTTACACATTATCGATTCAACGCCTCCTCACTCCCACAAAATCCATCCTCATCACAGACCCTTCGCATCTTCCTCTCTAACCGTCGCAGAATCGGACCGCACACATGGCTTAAAGTCGTTGCATTCTCTCTTTCAGGAACCTCCAGAACGGAGAAGAAATCCGAAAAACGAGAAGCTGAAGGGGAAATTGAAACAAGGTCAAGCCGTGGGTTTATCGGGGAAAACAGGGGCTAAGGGGAGCGAGGTTGGACGCCTAAACGACGTCGAGAACAAGCCGCGGGAGAAGAAATTGCGGAAATCCAGGAAAACGAAAGTAAAGTTCATACAAAAAGAGGAAGAGGGAGAGCTCCACGGAAAACCGAAACAAGGTGAAGCCGGGAGTTCGTCGGAGAAAACAGAGCGTAAGAAAAGTGAGGTTCAACCTGTAGAAGACAAAAGGAAGAAGCCGAAGAAGAAATTGGAGAAACCCAGGAAATGGAAAGTAAAATTCATAGAAGAGGAGGCGGAGGCGGAGGTAATTAAGGGGGAGCAACCAAAGAAGCCTGATCTGAAGGGATTGTATGATTTGTTTAGTCAAGGGGAGAAATCGAACGAAGCTAATTCGAGGAGATTAAGTCCTGGAATTGCTCCTGTTGAAACGTATAAAGAAGTAAAACAGAGGGAGCCATTTGTTTTGAAGAAGCTTTCGTTGGACATGGAAACATTCCTGTCTCATTTGTACAAAGAAGGGTACTTTAGGGATGCCAACTTTGTCAAGGGTAAAAATTTTGATCTTAGCTGGTTCGATAATGAATATGCTCGGGGTTATACATTGTCTGTGGTGCACAAGTTCGGCAAAGACAAGCAAGAAATCTCAAAGTAAGATAACATACTTACCTTTGTTGATTGACGGAGAAGATATATAGAAGAATATGAACACTAAATAAATTACAGTTTTTGTCTTCCTTTGGTTCTTAGCATTGATCTCTTTCCTGTTGTGATTGTCAATTATTTCCGCCTTAGCGATTAAGGTTGATCTTTTGGATTTTTGAAGTTTGAGTTTTAAGTTACCCGAAACCCTATAATGGGTAGCTAAGGGGTTGCCTTACTCAATTCTTCCTGGTGGGCCGACTTGTCGTTTTGTATATGCTTGGTTTGCCAGTTGACTTGTCAAAACATGTCTGATGTTGAATATAGGTTTTCATGCCTTGTGCTAAGCCAAAAATATGGCTATTTCAGGGTTCCATCTTTTTTTTTTTTTGTCCTTTAAAGAAAGGTCGTTTGAGAGTGTTTGTTCTTGATGTGCATTCTATTTGATATCTAGTTGGAACATTTCCTGCGGCATCTATCCGTTTTAGTTTCTTTGGTTCATGGGTTATTTTTCATCGTTTTCTTTTTAACTTGTGAATTTTCAGGGTGATGCTTTTGCGACCTCTGGAATACATATGCTAAAGGTCCCCAAAACTGACCTTGCCTCAGAATAACAAGATGAATGTAGATCTAACAACCAATAATGTCACAAATTTAATTCTTTGAGATTTTTAACTCTAGATTTCTGCCAGTGACACTTTAGACAATTTATGAGTGTTGTTCTGATTATTCAACCAATGAGCTTAGAAAACTTATATTATCCTGTTTGGATGGAGTTGGGTAAATTAATTTGCTGCAGGAGGAAGTTGCCATAGTGATGTCACTGATGTGTAATCAATGGCTTTGTAGTTTTTAATTTCATCTTGACCTAAGCTGATACTCAAATCCTAAGAACCTAGTCATTTTAGTGAAGAGTCATGCAAAGGCAAATATTGCATGCAGGTTGTTGGCAATAAAACAGCACAATGGATTGAAAGTTATGTTGCATACTAAGAAACCTGCACATTTATGGGTACACTGCTTGTGATATGCTATAGTCCGGCCATTGAGATCATGTGACGCCATTGTATTCTATCAACCTGATTATTTAATATGTGCAAAATAAATTCATATTCCGAACATAAGTAGGTTGAGTTCCATATGCATCTTTGCGCAAGTTGCCATTCCCTATGTCAACTGGCAAGTTACTAAATTTGCATTAATGTCCATATCTATATGTGCTTAAATGAAATTGGATTTTACAGGTGGCTTTCAGGAAGTAACTTGAAACAAGTGGCAATGTTCGGCTGCCCATCTACCAATAAGTCTCAAGTCTTTCCTTCTAAGAGACTGCGATGCTATTTTAAGATTCCAGAAAACAGTGTAAGGAGGCACATCTTTCGTACATACTTTCTGCCTTATTTTAAAAATAATAATATTTTATATGTTTTTACAAGAAGTAACATATAAAGCTGTAATTGCTTATCTTCAAAATTTGCAATTCTGTTCTCCATCAGGTTTGCGACGAATGCGTGCTGAGAAATTCATGCAAATTTGTGAACCAAAGTGTTTGGGGGCCTGTTAATAAAAACTTGGATTTGGCCATGGCAATGAAGGTCATTTGCTCTTATGCCATGTCTTTAGTGCATCCTCAGCTGGTTGTTCCTGATAAAGTAAACACTCCAGTCAATCGGTTGCTAAAGGAGGTTCTGAGACTGAGTCAAACCTTCTGATAATGCTTCTGGGTATATATAACCAAGATATGATACTATCTCTGAGTGGATGTTATATTAAGGAGTAGAGGTAATATAATTTTTTTTTGCCCCTTCGTCACAATTCTATCTGAAGAAAGAACATGTGATGACATGGATTATAGCCTTCCAGTTCTAGGGGTTCAACTGTGATTGGTTGCAAGTGTAATCAGGCCCTGCAAATCCCTTTGAAGATTGCTTTTCTGACCATGCAAGCATTGATTTTTGCAATACAAATCAAGAGAAAGTAACTTCATGTCTGCAAAAATATTTCACATATCTGTAATACCTTCATTTTTTTGATGGACCATGGAGGTGAAAGTGTTCACTGAATGTTTTATACGTTTAAGATTGAGGTAGATATTAATGTTAAAGGCAAGGGCTCATTTTTTTTTTCTCAATGTTTTGTCGTCTATTATTTCTGTAGATTTTTTTTTTTGATGCCAAAAAAAAAAAAAAAATCTAAGCTCTTGTAAAATTTCGATTCTTTATACTCAGGTCTATTACCCACATTGTTGAAATGAAGAGAAATGAATTATTGGAAGACCTATCCCAAATCCGGTTGAAATGGTTGGCATTGAGTAGAGGAGACCCCTTGTAGCACAAGAAGAAAAATATGTTGGTGCATGCTTGATGAACTATAACCCAGCTGAAAAGGCTCCTCTCCTTTTCCTTTCCATCTTTTTCCCTCCTTTTCCTTGTTTATAATAATTAGATCAACATTGAATGATTAAATTTTGTTTTACACAAGATCTATATTTTCTATTTTCTCTCTTGTATTAAATTTTTCATGTTAAGATGTAGCAATTTAAATTTGATTAATTATTTTTATGGCGATATAACATTTTGATGATGATGATCAAATTTAACTCATTTAATGTTGATATAATGGATGGTTATAAATAGAAAAGAGGAGCTTAGAGAATGAAAAGACAAAAAGGGACGGGTTCGAACCGAGAAGTAGTGGGGATCTGTGATGGGGTTTCATAGAAGATACTTCGCTCATATATCAATGTGTACTCTCAATAATTAACTAGTACTGCCTCCCTTCCCTTTTATAATATTTGTTATAAACATTTTTCATATGAATTTCCATGACCTCTTACCTTTTCATAAATCATATATCCTCCTAATCAATGGCTTGTAAAGATATGGTTAATGTCATTATGTTTGCATTTATTTCTTTGTAACCTTATATCTATATTTTAAAGGTTGTGAGCCTATAAATAGAGGCAATGTACAATGTATTGGAATATACAATGAAATGAAAGAGAACTTCCCTTTATTCTTTCCTTCAACTTTCTCTCATTTTCTCCATCTCTCTATCTCAATTTCTTTCATATTATTTTATTTTCATAACACGTTATCAGTACGATATTCTATTGGATGAATTCTTGGCATTTTGTTAATCCTTGAATATTTTTGTTTTTTGCGTAATGATATTCAGATTGTATGGTATGTAAGGTTTTTGTTTGAGTGACCTTAAAATTTTCTTTACTTTCTCTTACTGCATCTTTAATTTATACACTCTTGATCAATCTAGGATAATCTAATGAGCCACTATATAGAATTAAAGATATTCTTTAACCGGTGTTTTAAACACTGGATTCCATGACTAGGATTGGGATTACTGTTATTATTCAATCTTATTTCAATTTTCCTTATAAGTTATTTGATAGTATTGATATTATTTTAATTTTGGCTTGAAGCTATATTGATCTAATTTTATATTTTGAAAGTATGACTTGAAGTCATATTGTTTTGATTATATGGCTGAAGCCATATTCATTTTCTATCTTGAGATTATATAACCAGAAGTTATATCAAATGGCGAGAAGCCATATATTTTTTCCTATCTAACAATATAGCTAGAAGCTATATTTACTTAATTTCTTATTATATGGCCAGAAGCCATATACTTTTGTTGGATGGTCAGAAGCCACATGATTCATTTATCCTGAAGATAAATGATTAAAAGTTATATAATAATAACTTCTTATCATTGGCCTGAAGCCATAAGATTTTAATTTTTATTATAATATTTTACTTTATATTATTTTTTTTATTTTTATGAACTTTATTTAATTATCATTCGTATTATTATATTTGCATTGTTTCATTTTCTACTATTTTCTATTTTATTTTGTAATTCATTGTTATTTATTTCTTTATGTATTTTATTTATTTACTGTTATTTATTTATTTTTATTATAATTTACATTTTCCGTTATATCTTACTTATAATTGTTACAGCTTATTATTCAATTATTGTTATACTCACAAGTCACAACACTTTAACCAATATATATATATATATATATTATTCTATTATTGTTATATTGTTAATTTCATTTATGTTATTTACTATTATTGATGTTATTGCTTATTATTTTTCTATCTTTCTGTAACTTATATTTATTCATATTGTGGTATTTATTTATTTCTATTTATTTATTTCTTTGTTTATAATTATTTATATTATTGATACATGCCCCTTCCCCATATAATTTATATTCTTTATTTATATATATTATTGTATTATTATATATAATTATACAATGTATTTATATTATTGTTTATTTGTTCTTTACATTCAAAAATAAATTTAAATTTACTTAATTTATTTCATTATAGTGTTATTTTAATTTAATGGTTAGCAGCTAAAATATTTTTGTAATTGTGATTAAATGACTTGAAATCACATAACATTATAATATTTCTTTTGCCAAAGAACATTGTGGATACTAGTAAATGACATGAAAAAAATTGATATTTCAATAATCAATTGTTACAAGTGTCAAAGTTTGGAAGGCTGAATGTTCAAACGTCAAAGTTTGGTAGCTTTTTAAGATTTTTGCTTTGGTTCAGAAGACTAATGCTTAGAAGAGTTGATGATGTATTGTTGAAAGATAAAAAGTTGAGCCTTTGCACGGCATTGAAATCATGACAAAATATTACAATATGACCGGAAGTCATATAGAACAATATTTGTCAATTATAGAGAAAATGTTAAATTGGTTATGAAACCATGAATAATTATGAGAAAATGCGGTAATTATGAATCTATATAGTTAAAAGGCAATGTCAATGGTAGACCGCAATGGATAGTGAACACAAGGAAAAGATTTGCTCGGATGATAGTGCAGAATGGAGTGAAATAACTGTAGAAAAATTGATAGTTGATCAATAAACATATACATCTCTATATTTACTTCTATAAATATGTTTAAATGTCTAAATTGTATGATATCCTTACATTGATTAGAAGATACTCATATATATTGTAGTTTTTCCCAACATAGAATTTTGTTGTGGTTATTTGTATCTAAATGAATAAAAAAATGGTAATAGTAAAAGAAATAAAAGGAGAGAGAGGTAAAAGTTAAGCAAAGTAGTAAGAGAATAATTATATACGTTATAATTATTTTTAAGATATTGTTTATCAATTAACTTTTACTACAAAATGATTTTGTCAAAAGTAAGAGTTTATTGCTTTTGAATTTGCCAGTGAAGTGAATTTTTCCATTTAGAATGTGCCTTAAATGCCACTAAGACATTATTTGTTGTGACATTCAAATACAACCTTTTTGGGTTACCATAATAATTATTTTACCATGAAAATTTTATTTTCAATGAGAACTTTAAGAATATTGTATCAGTAAAACAAATATCAAATTGCTTTTGTTACTTATTTAATTTGGCATAATGCACCATTTTCAGTTATAACTTGGTATTTAACTGATTTTACTATTCATCATATTCATATAATGTGATTATTTGATAAGGATAAAAGGTACAATTTGAAAATGATAAAGATACAATTTATCTAATTAGATGGTAGAAATTAGATATATTTATGATAATAAGGATGAGCCTTGAATCAAGAATAATTATCATGTGAAATTCCAATTTAACAAAAAAAAAATTGTATAAAAGGTTTCAACTTTTCATACTTTGAATGTACATTAAAAGATGCAAATTGCAATATATGATTAGCAAGTAATGAAACTAAAATTGTGATGAAATAATATATGTTAGTTCATGAAGAATTATATGTTACAAAATTAATATAGTTCCTGAAGAACTAGTTAGAGAATTAATTTAGTTATTAAATAACTAATATATATTTTTATGGGTAGAAAAAGAATTGATGATGAACATTATGATCCATAAATCTACATTAGAGTTTTGGTTTGAAGGTGATATTCCAATTGGATTGAAATCCAAAAATGTATGGGAGTTATGAAGTATAAAGACTTTCAAGTGAAATAAACTAACTAAGAAAAGTATGTTTATATGACTCACACTTGAGGAGGAGATTATTTGAATACAAGTGTAAACTAATTTTGGTTGAAATTCTACTCATATACTTCATATATGCCTTTAATCTTCCAAAAATAGATGTCATACCAAGATTTTAAATTAATATACTATGGAAATTGAAAAGTGATAGTAAACCAGAAGTTTACTGATCCAAACAAATATATTGTTGGCATGACTTGTTTGATCATCTAAGTTAAAAATATGTTACAACGAATCATTGAAAGATTATGTACTGACATCTATTGAAGAACCAGAAGATTCTTCATGAATACTCAACATATTATATAGTTCAAAAGTTATTATGTGCTACTTGTTCTTAACAAAATATGGATTATGAGAAGATCATTAGTTATGATTTGAAATGGATCTCTACATTTCTGGAAATATATATATTGCACTCATATGGACCCATTCAAATAGCATGTAAACCATACAAGTATTCAATAAATTAGATAGATGCATCTATAAGATGGTTACATGTGTGATTATCATTAGTTTGCAACCTAAAGTTTGCAAAATTGTTTGAATAAATTATCACGTTTAGTGCACAATTTCCAAATTATTCGATCTATAAATTATTTGTTAAAGCCTCCATAAATAGCTAGATCGGTACTTATGAGAACAAAATTTTCACTTCAGTGTTGGCATATTTGATTTGATATCTTGCAGTATTTATACATGTTAAGCCAACAACATTCTCCTCGTGAAATTGGATTTTGGTCATGAGCTAGATATTTTCCATTTTAAATGTTTGAATGTGCGGTGTTTATTCTTATTGATCCACCACTATGCACATAGATGGAAAGTTGAGATAAATGTTGGGCAAGATTCTTCTTTTTGTTTGTCTCTAAATGAAACAAAATGGTGTTTCTAAAGGGAACAAATGGGTTTATGAAACTTGTACTACATTATTGGTTAATTGTCATTCAACAAAGTTTTTCCACATGAGGGGGAGAAATTGAGTGGCTGGAAAAGAAAACATATTGGGTACATTATTAATATCAAATGTGGATCCTCAAAAATAATAGTATGAACCAGAAGTTCATCGAATATTGTATTTATGATATATTGCAAAATATCTGCCAAATTCAATTACTGATCTAAATGAGAATTATTAATTCTCGTATTCCAGCTAAAAATGCTCCAATTAATATAAATGAGAATGAGACATGCCTGAAGCATGGAAAATCAATAGGTTCCAAATATAACACTTTGGATAAAGAGGAGCATATTATTAAGATGATCATAACACTTCTGGCACTCTAGAAGATGCCAAGACATAACTAATTACAAAAACCTCAAGAAAGGTTCAGGTACCTGAAAAATAATATTGAGATTTTGATAAGTTATGTCGCAATGAGAAAGATGGAACCGAAAAAGATAAAGTTGTCGATAATAATTTTGATAATAATATCACGTGATCAAATGGGGATCTTCTACATAAATATATCATGCAAAGTAGACAGAAAAGTGATTGGCCATGATCAGAAGTAAAAGAAAAAGATGCAATGAAAATAAGATTGTGTTATTTCAATGTCAGAATTATGGACTTGTGTCCAAACACATGAAATACAAAGTTATTATATGATATGTGAACATTTATATAAAAATAAATGTTTTCACAATGGTATAATGGTTATAATGATATATAAGGTATATTATTTTGTGGTGAATGAAAAATAATTACTAGTCTGGCAGAATATATGAAAAAATATGCGTCTATTGAATATTATTAAAGCCTATGCATATGGCTCATTTGAAAGTGAAATGTGCATCAGAATGCTGGAAGGATATATAACGTCGAAGCATGTCTGAGAATATCATTCAAAATATAAAATGTTATGTGGATTAAAGATTTTGAGTATATATATTTGATTGTAAAATGTATAGAATAAATCAACATATCTAAAAGATATGGTAAATGGATATATTTATTCGACATATCCAGAAGATATGATCGAGAAATACATTTTATCATATAATTTGATGACAATGGATTTGTGAAGTTCAGATGGAAAACAAATCAACTATTTAAAAAAAAATCATTGATGATAATCACATTTTTAATTAGTGATATTGCAGTCAGAGAATGCTATCATTAGGGGGAGTAAAAGTAATGTTATCAAGGGAAATAAAAATAATGCTGTACTCTTTTTTTTCTTAACCAAGATTTTATCCCACTTGGTTTTTTTGGTAAAATTTTTAACGAGGCAGCTTCAATATATATTGTGTACTTTTTTTCCTTCACTATGTTTTTGTTCCACTAAGTTTTTCATAGTAAGGTTTTGATGAGGCACAATATTTGTTATGGACATTCAAGGGGGAGTTTTATAAACATTTTACATATGAATGTCCATAACCCTCTACCTTTTATGATTCATTATGCTTAATGACATAAATCTCATATCCTCCCAATTAATGACTTGTAAAGAGTTTTTTATGGTTAATGTCATTATGTTTGCCTTTATTTCTTTGTAACCTTATGTCTATACTTTAAAGGTTGTGAGTCTATAAATAGAGGCAATGTACAATGTATTGGAATATACAATGAAATGAAAGAGAACTTCCCTTTATTCTCTCCTTCAATTTTATTTCATCTTCTCCATCTCTCTATCTCAATTTCTTGCATATTCTTTTATTTTCATAACAATATTCAAATTTTTGAATTGACATGATTCTTTTAATAAAATCGGCTTGGAATTGTCTGAATATTAAGTGAATTTTTACTAATTTTACTTTTATTAATGCAGTTTTCTCTCATCGTGTTATTTGAGACATTCTTTTACATATTTTTTATCACCCTCTTTTAAATAAACGTATATTTGAAAAACATAATACATTTTTCTTCCATATTTTGTACTTTCAACTGAATTTAATAATTTCTTAAAGTTCATAAAAATAATTCCCCCTCCCCTTAATTTTCTTTTCTTCGATCTTTTGCATGCCCCTGACCTGTTACCTGATGCAACTTGAATTCCAGTTCTCTTCTCTTGCTCTTACTATATATCAACTGCTAGACAAAATAAGCAAAGCTAATGATTCATTTGAAATGATATTTTTTAAAATTTCAGTTTTTTTAAAAAAATCTTAAACTCCATTATTATACCTTAAAATTCAACAAATTTTTAATTTTATCCTCAATTAATATGCACTTTTCCATTTCATAAGAAAAATTTAATAATGTGAGATATAAATATAAAAAACAAGCTACCAAGTAGTATTGATTCACTTGAGATGGGTTCAATCATGATGAGCCATTGGCCGTAGTGTTGAGGTCGTATTTTTTTGTTACAAGTGTCCAGTTTTTAATATCTTGAAAGTTACACATGTTACACATGTTCCACTAAAGTAATCATCGTATCTTTCCCTGAAAAAGTAGATAAAAGCAAAAAAAACAAATTTGATATTGTTATTATTTATATTGATATCAGCTTTTCTAAAAACATTTTCACGTAAATCGAGACAAAACTCTTTGTACAATCACTTTTTAAAAATTACTCACAGACATGCTCTCATGAGAATCCAAACTCTTTTTAGAAAGAAATAACTTTTTATTAATGTGCAGACTCTTTAATTAGCCCTCTTTTTCGTAGTAAAAAATGGTTAATTCATTAAATTTATTTAAAATAAAAAAATCAGAAAGTTAACTATCAAATTTTTAAATAAGGATAATCTCTAAAGAAATGTAAACATATTGACTTAGCTTTTCTTTTTTCTTTTTCTTTTTGTTTTTTTGAGTGAAGAGAATGTATTAATAATAAAAAATGTCCAATAGCAACAAGAGAGTAAGCCAGTCAAGCTGCCGTATCTATAGATCTAAGAAGATCAGCAGCTTGCAACATGTGGTTAACAAGGGAGTTTACTGAGAGGATAAGGTTTTCCGAAGATAAAGATGCATTCGGAGATAAGCTTTTATTTCTATTCTCCCCAAGCTTCCAACAAAGAGTGACTTGACTTTTCTTTTCTCAACATGCTTTTCCTTCCTCTTCCTCTTTGGTTTTGTTATATTATCCGATTATCCTTCTTTCTTCACTACCTCTCAAAGTTATTTTCTGCAAACACTGCAACAGCATAAATGGAGTTTGTGATTTCAAGATCTAAAATTTTGTATCTTTTCATATTTGGATGCTTTGCTTTGAACGCTTTCACGGATTATGGATCCATTAATGCTAATTGATACCAAATGATGAAGGTTTCTCACCTAACTTTTTTTATCTTTCTTTCGTATTTAGCATTATGCATATATTATTCTTTCATTACTTCCTTCAGTTTTCCATGGGGTTCCTAGCTAGCTCTCTTTTTTTACTGTTTACAGAAATTTACACAGAAGTTAGAAAGGGGTCAAGGTGATGGTTGACCTTTTCCTCTCCTTGAACAAGCATTGGGGAAAAACAATATTACTGCTTTAGTTTTATTGTTTTATTTGTTGCTGGTTTTTGGTCCTTCAATTTTATGCTAAGCTTCAATGATCACTCCTTTTTTTTTTTTTGGTATAAGAATAATCACTCCTTTAATTTTAAAAGAGTTAAAAGCTTCTTCTCATTTACGAAGTCAAGTTATTTAACGAAAAATATATGAGTAATCAATGACAATATTACTTGTATAAGGAATGCGATTTTTTAAATGTTTCTATTATATACAGGTAAATTATACTAGTACCTAAAATGATTTTTTAGCAGCTTTGTTGGTTGTTAGACACTTAGATGAATGAGGCTTAATCATATCTTCTACATGCATAGAATATGTTAGAAAATTATCTTTTTTATGGATTAATTATTATGTATTATTATAATAATCTATATTTTATAATTACATGCCACTTCCAATACTTAATATAAAACTCAGTTGACTTTTTTATGAAATTAAAGAAGTCAAATATATTACTTAAATATATTTATTGATATATAAATTTATAAGTCATGCAAATAATGATTTTGACTTTCTTAATCTCTCAAAAAAAATTAATCAACTTTTATATTAAGGACCAGAATAGTTGTATTTAACTTGTACAGTAAAAAACGCTTAAAATGAATTAATACAAACAAGCACCAAGTAGTGGGAAACGTTTTTTTTTTCCACTTATATTTGGACAGTACTGGTGCTCTTCTGGAGGAGGAAATTTCATAATAAGATGATAATAAAAATAATTTAAAATATTTACTGCTATCTTCGATTCAAAATATAAGATCTAGTTTGCAGTGTATACTATAAACTAGGTCATATATTTAGAACCGAAGGAATGTTAATTAAGTGCATATTTAAATTTACAGTAAAAATTATTTATTTAAACTTGATTTACGATGTATAAAGTAAGTATATAAGAGAATTTTTACCTTGACTTGTATTAACCTGCTCTTCAAATACTAATGTAAATAGGTTATAAGTTTAAGTTTAAGTTTAAGTTTATTGGCTAAGCCTTTATCAGGGTTTTAAATTGAACGTGGACTAGCTTTACATGATCCATATGTTTGGGCTGTGAGAAGTTCATCAATATCAATATTTATGTGGCTGAAAGTTGAACAAGATGGACCACGGGAAGTGCTTTGCATTGCTTTATGAATAAGTTTTGTAATTACACGCTTCCAACAAACGAGTTAAGACTGGTAGAAAGAGTTATTTCTTCACAACGTGGTAAACCATTATTCGAATTTCATTTTGCAGAGGTGTCCATATTTAGTGTCCGACTACCCTTTGAACATGATTGCCTCCCATAAAAAAATAAATGTTCTTCAGCCAAAAAAAAAAGTTACAGATGTCCATTAACATGAAATACAGATATTGATGTTCTTACTTTAGGGCGAATGATATTCTAAAACAAAAACTGATTTTTTGTTGTTATAGTGAAAGTTCTAAAAGCAATATCATGGAAGATAGAGAATTTGAATTAGAATGTGACCCCACATTCTTGTATCGATGGAGGCTTAAAAAATGAGACCATTGATGAAGAGAATGAAATCACAAGGAAGGTAACGTGCAATTGCAGTTTCTCCAATGGAAAAGTTTGCCATGTTACAAATATGTAAGTACATTTGTGTATATTCAAACAAATCTTGGTGCTAAATATAACACAATTTATTTTAAGATTTAGCTCTATATATATGTGTAAATAGTTCAGTGATATGTTTTCTTTCTACGACAGTCTTATGACAGGTCTGAATCTATCTGGATTTTTACCAAATAAATTTGGGTACCTCACCCATTTGCAACATCTGTAAGTCATGATTTTTTTCCCATTTTATGTTACTAGTTTATAAAAAATGATTGTATATATATATGTGTGCTAAATCATACGTTTAGTCATCTAAATTTACATATTATTTCAGTTTGATCTCTTGAATTTAAAAAATGTACTTTTAATCATTTAATCTTAACATTGTTTGTTTAATTAAAAATGCTGATGACTTAACAAATTTAAATAGTGATTCTGCAATTAATACTAATAGAATATGATTAAATTTTAAAATATACAAATGATTCTACTAAATAATTAATATTTAGACATGTTTTAACAGCATTTCCTTGCAAAATTATCACTATTTAAATTTTTTTGGGTTGGTAATTTCCATTAAATGAAACTAAATATGTTAAAATTAAAGAATTAAAAAGTACACTTCTTAAACTTAATGGATCAAATTAAAATAATATATAAACATGGAGGACTAAACGTATCATTTAACTTGGTATATGTGTATATATGTAAATGCTTGGTCAAAATTAATGTGAGATTCCTAATCTAAAATGTAACTTTGATACATCACAGTAATTTATCTCGCAATTATCTAAATGGATCAATCCCAAGGGGTTTTGCTGGACTTCCTCTTGTTGCATTGTAAGTGATTAAAAAGTATATATGTACATACATGCAAGCTTGAACTATTTCACCATATGCATTATTCATCTCTTAAAAATTATGTTTCAGAAACCTAATGGCTAACCCAATCACTGGCACAATTCCAAAGGAAATTGGTGAAATTACAACTTTAGAAGAGCTGTAAGTGTAAATCATTACACTTTAAGTTTATGAAAGTTATTGTTGTATTGAGAAATATTGTTTTATGGTTTTGCTGTTTTTTTGCAGAGTATTGAAAGATAATCTTTTAGAAGGAATTCTTCCTTCTAGTATCGGAAAATTGAAGCAGTTACGCATGTTGTAAGAATATTTTATGTATAAATGATTGTTTTTTTAAAATCTTATATTAGTTGCATTGTGACCAACACATTATTAGTCTTTTTATGGATAGGTTTTCATATTGCTTTTGGTTGAATGTCTTCTTTCTATTTGTAAGAATTTGGAATTTGCAGGGTTCTTTCTGAAAATAATTTCTCAAGGACAATACCTGAAAGTTTTGACAATCTGAAGAAACTAGAAATTATGTGAGTGGTATAATATGATTTAGTTATTTCTTTCAGTTTCATGTTGTGTTGATATTCTTAAATTCTAAAATCTCCCTCTAACATTTTCGCAGTGCATTGAGTGGAAGCAACATAAGAGGAAAATTACCAAATTTCATTGGGAATTGGACCAAACTTCGTAAAATGTGAGTTTAATCAACTCTCTATCATCATAATTTTTCCTTTTTTAAAAAAAAAATATATTTTCTCTTTTAAATTTAAATCAATTTTCAATTTTGGAAATTCCAGAAGTTTTAATTTGCGTATATGTGAATTAGGGGTAGTGAGGTAGGATTGGTAAGGAAATTCACACATATACCAAAGAAAGAAAGGGCAAATAAATATATTTATAATATTTTTGTAGCTTCCAAGGTGATTTGAAATTTTGTATATTTAATATCTTTACTTATCTTTTAAATTCTTTAAGTGTAGTTTGTGGGATTTTACCTAAAATAAACGCTGCAATTTTCAAATTAAATAGGTTACATAGGCTAGGCCTTTGAAGTATTTTCTATATTTTACTTGCTATTCTTTATTGTCTAAATAATTTTTTGGGTAGGTTTTTTACGGGAACAGCTCTGGAAGGCCCAATTCCTATAGCCATATCTCAATTAACAAAATTGCAGCATTTGTGAGTGCTTGTTACCCGTATACTAATATGATCTTATTTATAAATCATTTTCAACATGTTTTACAAAAATTAAGAACTTTAAATTTGATTAATTTTGCCTTGAAATTCAACAACTTTCCAATTTTATTCCTATTCAATATCAACTATAATACATGGGAGCAAAATCTACATATGATAAATTAAGGGTAAAATTGTATATACATATAAATAAATTAAGGAGGTAACTTATGAATATGATTAAATTAAACATTCTCTTTCTTCCATATAAATAGGACATGGGGAGTAATCTATCTGCACACTATTTAACAAAATGCAATTTTTCTATCAATTAATGATGACACTTTTTTGTTTTTTGAATTCAGATTTATATCTGACTTGCATGGACCAGCCACAATTAGATTTCCCAATTTGGAGAATTTGACATCCTTGCAATACCTGTAAGAATTTAACAATGAGGTGAAAATTTGTTAATTGCAATATGAGCTTCTTCTTCTCTTTTTCAATCAATTTTTTTTTCCATATTGTCAGGATGTTGAGAAACTGCTCCATACATGATTCAATTCCAAATTACATTGGTCAAATGAAAAACTTAACTTTTCTGTAAGTTACTTCATCCTCATATGTTGCCAATCTTAAATCCTCTAAACAATGTCATCAATTTAACTTTAATTTAGAGATAGCTACTTACATATTATTGCCTATATATTACCAGTATTACTATTACTGCCACCTCCAGTACTTAATATATATATATATAAAAGAGTCAGATGACTTCTTTTTGGAGAGATTAAAAAAATTAAATACATTACCTCAAAATATTTATTTATGTTTATAATTAAATTATATATTAGTTTACAAGTCAAATGAATTTATTTGTAAATAAATGATAAATATAAATAATTTAAAGTAGTGTATTAAAATTTCTTAACTTCCTATAAAAATAGTCAACTATCTTTTATATTAAAAATTGGAGGTTGTATTGTTTTCTCTTTATTTTTTAATTATGTTTATAAAGCAATATTTGTGTTATGTATGTTAAATTATAGAGATTTAAGCTTCAACAAGTTGATAGGTGCAATCCCAAGTAACATAAGTGACCTGCTCATTCTAAGGCTGAAGTACATGTAAGGAAGCATCCTATGTAATATTATTTAACTTCATTTCTTAAGACTTAATTACCCTTTTCAATTGACCTTTATTAAACATACATGCAGGTTTCTAACTGAAAATTTTTTAAGTGGAAAAATTCCTGAATGGATAGTGCAAGACAAATATGATTATTTGTGAGTACATTGTTTTTATTTTAATTTTATTTCTCATTACTATAGTTCAATGCTATTATTATTTGAAATTAATTATTGTAAATCATATTAACAAAATTTCTTTAACCCTTAAATGTATGATCATTGTTAATTAATCCATTTCATTTGTATATATAATTAAGTTGGTACAATTCAAAATTTTTTTAGAGAGTCTTTTACATACACAACTTTTGATTAAACTATCTTAATAGTTCAAGATGACTATACACCAATTCAAGCCGGATTTTATAAAATGAAATTGTAATTCAATTTAAATAGTTGCAAGAACTTCTTCCCCACCTTTAATTGCTTTATCCATAAGCTTTCAAAATTTTAAATAAATTATAGAAGAACACAGGAGAGATAAGGGAGACTCTGCGTCAAAATGCGGATGGATTAAAAAGAAGTTAGTTAAATTAAATATTGGGATGTGAATTAATTTTCCTAGTATATCCTTAATTAATCATTTGAAAATTGCAATGGAAACTATCATATATGAAAAGCTTTTTTTTAATATATACAATCAATAGTGATACTTTACAAAAAAATATTATTAATTTAATAGACAGTGAATCAAAATTTTATATTTAAGACTAAAACAAATCTCTTAGTCCCTCCAACATTTAGACCTAAAGGGAGTAAAGAAATCATGGAATAAGAAAACAAAATTACATGTGCAATTTCACACTGCTTTCTCTTCTAGTGACCTATCTTACAACAATTTTTCGGAGACTGATGCGTCTGGTTGTCAATACAATAATGTGTAAGCTCCTTTCCCTTTCCCTTCTCCGAAAAAATAATAATAATATAAAAACATTTTTTTTCCAATTTTTCTTAAAAGCATTATGCAACAAATTCTAAGCTTTTTTTTTTTTTTTGGTGTAACAGAAACTTGGCTTCAAGCATGTCATCTTCAGCAAACACCTCGTAAGATTATGAGTATGGTTGTCCTATTTCAATTATTCTGCACTTTTGATTCATTTGTTATAACTTAATTTTATTCACCTTGTAGCCATCCTTGCCTGAAAAGGGCCTTCCTTGTGGAGGAAAACCAAAGTGTGAGTCTTTTTCTTCTTCCATGTTTGAGAGTTTTGTATCCCATCACATTATCATTGTTCATTGTATTTTATTTTCAAAATAGATAAATAAATCAGCTAAAATGGGTTAGATTGCATCCAATGCCTTGAAGTATTTTCTCACGTGCATCTAGCTCCTAATGTATTTTGTTGTGTATCCAGAGTCTTGAAGTATTTTTCATATGCATCCAAGTCCCGAAAGTATTTTTAATGAATTTGTGTTGGATTCACCAAAAATATTTTAAAGTTCTAGACATACATAAAATTTTTTTATAGTGTTGAATGCACAAAGACAATGCAACACTAAAAAAAAAATACTTTAAGGTGTTAAATGCACCATAGAATACTTTGGGGTGATGCATGCATTAAAAAATACTTTCAAGACATTGTATACATCTTAACATGCTAAAAGAACCATCATGATCGCTTTCAAGAGTTTTTTAACTTAATAATGTAAATTATGTCAATGTCATGTAACGGATTTATATACACTTATATATATATTGATCACAAGCGAAAATCATGATATGATGAATTTTCATATAATTTGGATTCTCATATAAATATGATGTTTTTTTACAAGGTTGTCACTACATATGCAGATCATTCATTGTTCATAAATTGTGGTGGACCATAAATTAAGTATGAAGGGAATAAATACGAAGATGACACTAATCCTGGGGGTATTTCATTCTTTTCTCAAAGTGATGATAAATGGGCTTATAGCAGCACAAGATCAGTCTATTCCAACACTTATTGGAACAATTTCATAGTAACAAATAGATTTTCTCTCAACATTACTGGTCCAAGCTTCTACCAAACTGCTCATGTTGCCCCTATGTCTCTCAAGTACCATGGCCTCTGTATGATTAATGGAAATTACAACGTCAAGCTACACTTTGCTGAGATTATGTATTCTAATGACCGCAATTTCAGTAGCCTTGGAAGACGCATATTTGATGTTTTTATTCAGGTGAGTCTCACTTTGCTGAATCTAAAATTTTTCTACTCACTTTCCTCATAACATAATGAACCATTAAGAATCAAGAAAATATGCAAGACTCCCTTAAGCCATGTGGTCATAGGGTTGAAGAGAAATAAATATTGTGGTGGGATGTGTCACCTATCAAGTGGGCTCACCACTATATCTATCTATCTCTTTCTCTCCTCAATTGTTTGCTAAATGGCCAATTTTAAAGGTGGGACGTAATATTTATGGTGAGAATTAGGATTAGGTGAATCTCAATATAAATGAACTCTTGCAGGATTATTACAATATATTGTAATAATCAACAGGCTTGTGCTGCTTTTTAAAGGGTTTGAATCAATCTTTTGTATGTATATTTTGACAGGGAAGGAAATATTTGAGTGATTTTAACATTATGAAGGAAGCCAATGGTGTTGGTAAGGGCATAGTTAGGGACTTTAACATTGATGTCAAAGATAACACGTTGGAAATTCATTTATATTGGGGTGGGAAAGGAACTACCTCTGTTCTTGATTATGGTGTTTATGGACCTCTTATATATGCTATTTCAGTCACTCCAAGTAAGTCAAATCTCATTACATTTATTGGTTCACACTATTTTATTTTCCTTAAGCTTAAGTGATGACTACTTTTATTTTGATGTGAATCATAAACGACACTACTTTTTCATGTAGATTTCAAAATTCTAGGGATTTCTGCTGGAGCCATTGTTGGAATTGTAGCTGGATCATGCATGTTACTCGTCACACTAGTAGTAATCATCCTTTGAAATATGGGTTTCTTAGGTGGCAAGGATTTAAAAGATGCACGTAAGATAAAAATTTAAAATCGTAAAGCTCATACATCTATGCATAATTTGGTATAATATTGTAAAAAAAAAAAGCATGGCTCTCATATGACTAAACTCTAACATGCAAGTTCAAATGGATAAATAGTGATGTTTGCAAACTTGTAATTTCAATGCATTTTGCTTTTACTTACATAACCTCTTTTTTGATTCAGAACTTTTAAAAGTAAAAACGGGTTATTTCTCGTTAAAACAAATCAAAGGCGCCACTCATAACTTTGCCCCACAAAATAAGATCAGTGAAGGAGGTTTTGGACTAGTGTATAAGGTAAATTTTAATGGACTATCATATTTATATTTAAACAATATTAAATAACTAAGTTGACTTGTAATGCAAAAAGATATGTGTTGATCATGCTTAAGAAAGGTTAATATTAGAAATGAGACTAAATGATGAATTGATTAAATTGCAGGGTATACTATCAAATGGTGTTGTCATAGCCGTGAAGCAACTTTCTTCCAAATCAAAACAAGGGAATCGTGAGTTCATTAATGAAGTTGGAATGATATCTACTTTACAACACCCAAATCTTGTAAGTCTTTATGGGTGTTGCATTGAAGGAAATCAATTGTTGCTAATATATGAGTACATGGAAAACAACAATCTTGCTCGTGCACTTTTTGGTAAGATTATTTGGATTCTTTATAATTAAAAAAAAATACCATATATGGTTCTATTTAAACAAAAATGTCATTGATATTAATGTTAGGTGGCCAAGGACAAAAGTTACACTTGCACTGGCCAACAGGAATGAAGATATGTGTAAGGATAGCAAGATGATTGGCTTATCTTCACGAGGAATCAAGATTGAAAATTGTGCATAGAGATATTAAGGCAACAAATGTCTTACTTGATAAAGATTTGAACGCCAAGATCTCAAACTTTGGCTTAGCTAAGCTTGATGAAGAAGTTAACACTCATATTAGCACAAGAATAGCGGGAACAATGTTAGTACTCTAACACATCTTTTCACTTATCAAATTTGTTATAGTTTTAATAGTTTTTTTTGACATGCTTTGCTTTCACATTCCTTGTTTTGTGATGTGACTATTAATGCTTCATGTTCTTAACTTAGTGATTATATGGCTCATGAATATGCAATACGAGTATACTTGACTGATAAAGCAGATGTTTATAGTTTTGGGGTGGTTGCCTTAGAAATTGTAACCGGGAAAAGCAACATGAGTTACAAGCCAAAAGAGGAGTTTGTTTATCTTCTTGACTGGGTTAGTTATACTTCTTACACTTAGCAGTACTGGTGATGTTCAATATTCTTCATAAACTAATTGTTTGGTTGAATTTGTAATGACTACTTGTTTACTTTTATGCAATTGAAGGCCTATGTTCTTTAAGAGCAACGGAACCTTTTGGAGTTGGTGGATCCAAATCTTGAATCAAGCTACTCCTTAGAGGAAGCCTTGAGAATGTTGGAGGTGGCACTCCTATGCACTAACCCATCTCCAACTCTGAGACCATCAATGTCCTCTATTGTTTGCATGCTCGAAGGAAAACTGCCAATCCAAGTGCCCGTAGTCAAGCGTTGGGAGAGCGACCGGGATGCGAGATTCAAGGCCTCTGAAATACAGTCCTCTCAAGATAGCCATGGCCAAACCCTTGATTCTTCAACAAAATCACTCCAGATCTGGAGCAATCGATCATGGTTCATCATCACAAGATAGACCATAGCCAAACCTCAACTTCTTCCGCATTCTCATTTGAAATTTTGTAGCAAAGATGTGAAGTAATGGATGGCTCAATGATTTGAATCCTCCTTTTCCCTTCCATGTGTAATAATTTATCTTCATCTTTTAGGCTTCTTAAGACTTAAGAAAATGTTTGGTGTTAATTGAGCCAAATGATTCTGACTTTACCATGCACTTACGAGTTAGTGATTGATTGATAAATTGGCATCCATAAGTAAAAAGATTGAGGCTGGGAAATTGGGCCTGGGCTTACTTGATAATGGGTAGGCCCAACTGAGATTCATCTAGCTGAAATGTATTATTATATTGGACCAAGTTGACCAAGCTGGATGCACAAACAAATAATTAAGAATGCTGAATATAGCAAATAAAATTCTTTAGAGTATTCAAAATACTTTAAATATTATTGAATAAACTTGAACAAAATAGTGTGACGCTTTAATTTAATTGGGTTAACATAAAGTTTGACCATTATAATTTTCCCTCATTTTGATTTTAGTCTTTGTAGTTTCAAATCAAATTTTTTAGTCCTTCAAGTTTCCTTACATCGAAATTGTTAGTCCTTATAATTTAATAAAAACCTTAACAATGTTAAATATGATGATGTGGCACAAACATTGTCAATTATGTAGATGTGGTTTGATGACTAGGCAATCTGAATGTGGTTTGTTTAACTTGTGTGGTAAGTGATATTAACACAAGTTAATTCCCATTAACCCAGTTTAATATTAACTGGATAACTTACCTTTCTATAAACATCAAGACGTGTTGGATTCTTGTAGGTGAAGATACATTCTACTTGTGGTTAAAAAAAAGAAGAGGAAGATTGATTCTACTATGACCACGCACACCATGATGTGCTGGAGGCGAAGAGAAATGATAGGAGGAGGGAGAGTGGGACCCAGAAAGTCACGTGATAGTGGCAGGGGGTAGCAAGCAACAAAATCCTCGGAGTTCAGATGATGCTCGTTCATAGTTCACACAACGCATGCGTCGCCGAGTCACTGTCACTCACTTGTGTTGAACAATAGCACGTGACCCTACGATACATTGCATTTTGCTACGTCTCGTTCCCTGTCCTAACGGATCCCCATTTCGCAATGACCAGTCAACCTCCCACTCTTTTTTTTTTTTTTTTTAATTTGGTTAATTTTGTAAATAATAAATATTAATAAACTCTACTCGTAATTTCACATTCTTGTTCTTGTCAGTGGCACTGGCAAGTCATGCTCAATTGAGATGTTGAGGATATTTTTGGTACTAAATAAAAGATGTGTATAATATTAATGCCAGATAAATAAAGGGGAAATAATTTGTAATTTCAAATTTAAGAAAACACTAGGATTGAAGATTGAAAAATAAAATATTGATATTATATTTAAAAATTAAAGGATATACTTAAATATTAAACAAATAATTATTAGTTAATTTGAATAATTTATGCAGTTTTGTTTTTTAAAAAAATTACATTATCTAAATCATAGTGATATGATAAAAAATGAGAAACGGTGTAGATAGAAAATTTATGGTACAAAAATTTATATAATGTACGGAAAAATCCTTTCAAATTGGTATAAACTATAATGATGGATAAGGTAGGGTTTGTCCAATGCAATGGAAAAAGTAATTTATTTATTTTTCTTAATTCTTTTAAATTAAGGAAATGGGTCTTATATTAAAATTAGAGTAATGTTTGTATTAATTAAGTTCTAATGTTCGATAGAAAAGTTAAAGGGTTAAAGTTTATGTTTTATGCTTTGATATTATAGGAAGTTTCATTTTAGTCTTTCAAATTTTAAAAAGTACACTTTTAGTTATTTATTCTTAAAACAATTAGTTTTACTTAATTGAAAATGCTGACTCAGTAAATTTAAAGTTAATTTTGCAATTAAATAATGTCAAAATATGATACTATCTCTGAGTGGATCTTATATTAAGGATTAGAGGTAATATAAACAATTTTTTTTGCCTCTTCCTCCCAATTCTTTGATGGACTATGGAGGTGAAAGTGTTCACTAAATGTTTTATACGTTTGAGGTAGATATTAATGTTAAAGGCATGGGTTCATTTTTTTTTTTCAATGTCTTGTCGTCTCTTACTTCTAACCCAGTAGATTTTTTATTTGTTTTAATGCCAAAAATAAATCTAAACTCTTGTAAAATTTTGATTTTTTATACGTTGGTATATTACCCACACAGTTGAAATGAACAGAAATGAATCATTGGAAGACAGACCCCAAATACGCTTGAAATGGTTGGCACTTTGCAGAGCAAGCCTCTTGTATCACGAGAAGAAAAATATGTCGGTGCATGCATCATGAACTATAACCGAGGTGCAGAGGCATCTCTCCTTTTCCTTCCCATCTTCCATCTTTTTCTTTATTTATAATAATTAGATCAATATTGAATGATTAAATTTCATTTTACACAAAATCTATATTTTCTATTTTCTCTCGTATTAAAATTTTCATATCAAGATGTAGCAATTTAAATTTGTTTAATTATTTTTGTAACAATATAACATTTTGATGATGATGATGATCAAATTTGGTTCATTTAATGATGATCTAATGTCCGGTTAAAAAAAATGATGATCTAATGGATGGTTATAAATAGAAATGAGGAACTTAGAGAATGAAGAAGGAAAAAAAAGGAGAGGTTCTGTACGGACAAGGAGCATTGTTCCTTGCATGATCTTGAGCAGAAGGGATCTGTAATGGGGTTTCATACTGGGACAAGAAGGACACTTCTCTCATGTAACATGTGTAGCCTCAAATTACCTAGTACTGCCTCCCTTCCCTTTTATAATATTCAAATCTTTGAATTAACGTGATTCTTTTTATAAAATCGACTTCAGATTGCCCGAATTTTACATGAATTTTTACTAATTTTACATCTATGAATTCCATTTTCACTCATCATGTTATTCGATACATTCTTTTACATCTTTTTTCTCACTATTTCTTTATCATCCTCTTATAAATAAACGTCTATTTGAAAAAAATACATTTTTTTTCCATGTTTAGTACTTTCAACTAAATTTAACAATTTCTTAAACTTCATAAAAATAATTCCCCCTCCCCTTAATTTTCTTTTCTTCAATCTTTTGCATGCACTAATTACCTAATGAAACTTGAATTCCAGTTCTCTCTTCTTGCTCTTACTATATATATCAAGTGCTAAACAAAATAAGCAAATCTAATTGGAGCAAAAAAAAAAAACCAAAGCTAATGATTGATTTAGAATGAAATTTGTTAAAATTTCATAGTTGTCAATAAAAAAATTTTAAACTTCATTAATTATATTTTTAAATTCAACAACTTTTTAATTTTATCTTTAATTAACATACACTGTTACAATTCATAAGAAAAATTTGGTGATATGACATATAAATAGGAAAAGAACAACCATTGCAGCATTATTGATGCACTTGAGATAGGTTCAACCATGATGAGCCATTGGCCATAGTGTCCAGGTTTAGTAATCACCGTACCTTTTTTTGAAGGCACTGATAAAGTAAATTAAAGAAAGCAAAGGGATTCGTGGTTTGAATCATGATTGATAGATAAGCATGGCTCATCATGAATAAGAGATCATTTAATTTCTTTTTTTTTCCTATTTAGATTTTTGAAAATATTTTACTTGATAAATATGAATCTATATAAAATATGTAAAAATAATAATAATTATTATAATAAGCAATCACTCCTTCTATCTTGAATTTAATCCATGTTATCTTTCATATTTACCTTTTTTTTACAAAATTATTTACTTAATTTATGTACCAATATGTAATACAATATTGCAGGGAGATATTTTAAAGAGATTGGAACACCTAGAATTAAGTAATTTATATAATTTCTTTAATATACTTGAATTAATTAAGTGGTTTTTACTTTAAGTACAAATTAAAAATTCTAAATTTAGATTATTATTTTTGTTGCCATCAAATTTATACTGATATTAGTCCCTTGATAAGAATCCAAACCGCTTTTTGGAAAGAAATAACTTTTTGTTATGAATTTATGAGGAAGAAGATAGAGGAAGAGAGACAAGTAGGGAGCAATGGGAAATAACTCTCATTCATTATCTCCAAAGTGTATAGTATGTATGTGGTGCCTTATATTTATAGGTATGAATTTACAATATCAGGGTGAATCAATATCAAAGATTACATGAGATAATAAGGGGATACAAAAGATAATAGGGGATAATTGGAGATATGGACATCCACATAATAATATTCATAACACTTCCCCTTGGATGCTCATGACTAAGCATGTGTTGAGATAATGTTTTGATGATGACAAACATGTTTTTGCAGGGATTATGAGTTAGTTTTTCAAAATAAACTGTTTTTCAAAACACTTTTAATAACACTCGAGTAATGGTGAAAGTGTTGACAACACTCGAGTATTAAGTTTCAATACTCAAGTATCGTTGAACAAAATCAGTTTTCAAAACTCAACACTTTCAATGGAACTCGAGTATTAGTGAAAATACTGACAATAATCTAGTATTAAGTTTTAAAACTCGAGTATCCTGGAGAAAAACTAATTTTAAAACATAACACTTTCAAGAACACTCGAGTACTCATGAAAGTATTGTCAATACTTGATTACTACACAACAATACTCGAGTATTGAGTTGCAACAATATTTTTGAACCTCAATACTTTCTCTAAAAACTCGAGTACTCATAAGAGTGTTGATAATACTCGAGTATTATGAAACAATACTTGTGTATTGAGCTCAAAAATTTCTTTCTAAACTTTATACTTCAAAGAATACTCGAGGATCAAAGGAAGTGCTTGCTCTAACTTTTCAAAAACTCACAATACTCAAGTATGGGTTCACAGAACTCGAGTATCGAGAGTCAAGCAAGCAATTACCTTGAGAAGAACTCATTAAAACTCAAGTTTTATTCCCAATGCTCAAGTAGTAACAACACTTTTGTGCATACTCGAGAACCATTGAAAGTATTGACAACAAATTGCCTCAAACACTCGAGTATCACTGGCAGAACTCGAGTACTATCAGCACTGTCTAATTTTGCCTTCAACACTCAAGTATTAACAAAAGTGTTCTTCTATTTTATGAACAATACTTCTTTCAAAACTCGAGTATACTTTAAAAGTATTGTGAACACTCGAGTATTACCACTAAAACTCGAGTACTATTCAATTGAATGAGATTTCGCTGGTTTGAATTGTCAACAACACTCCTTAACTTTCTTTCTAATAATAGCCAATTCTTCAGCAAACTTTATAATTCATTATGCATATTATTATATTCCAAATGTAATTCATTATAGGTTGGTTCAACAATTATTACCTCCTCTATCTCTGATACTTCTTCTCGTGCAACAAGACATATATTTGCCTCTTCTTATGCTTCACTTTCTTCATCAGAGGAATTGGCACCCCAAATGCCTGACACATATGCTTTCTTCTTTTTAAATAATTTGAATTTCTTATTTTCTTTGTTTCGCATAGAAAGCTGAGGACAATCAGCCTTGATATGGCCTGGTTTATTGCATTTGAAGCATATAATTTCTTTGCTTGATCCTCCTTTATGAAATCGTCCGGCATTTTGATCTCTCTTGTACATTCTCCTAAATCTGAGAACCACCACGGCCAATTCTTCATCCTTTACTTCATCATCATCTTTAGGCTCTATTTCTGACTCCTTTTCTTTAATGGACTTGAGAGGAAGTCCTTTCTTTTTCTTATACTCTATGTTGGATAATTCTTTCTTAAATTTTTGTTTGCTCTCATATTCTGTTAAGCTTCCAAATAGAGCAGCAATGGACATCATGGATTCTCCTCTTAACTCTTCAATGGCTGTCATTTTAGCTTCCTATTTGTTAGTAAGTACATAAGTATTTTTTGTACCTGGGATCGTTGATTGTAAGTTTTTCCAAGTGCAGCCAACTTGTTGATAAGATGTGTGTGACGCATTTCAAATTCTGCAATTGTTTCTCCTTCCTTGATTCTGAACAAGTCATATTTAATGGTTAGCATATTGACTCTTCCTTCCTTTACTACATCTATTCCTTTGTATGCTATTTTCAATGCTTCCCACATGTGTTTAGCTGATGGGAGAATGCATATCCTGAAGAACTCATCTTCATTTAAGGTAGCCTGCAACATTAAAATAGCTTTTCTATTAAGAAGTACTTTCTTTGAATCTTGTTCATCAAACTCTTTCTGAGTTTTAGGAACAAGTTTGTCATCTACTTTCTTTTGTGGTACAAAGTTTCCTTGCACAAAAACATCCTACAAATCTAAGTCAATAGCCAGGATAAAAAATTTGGAAACTTTATTTTCCAAAAAGAAAAGCATTGACTATTAAATATTGGAGGTCTGGTGATGAAGGCTCCATCACTAATAACTTGTACGCCAAATCCTACCATTGATCACTCTTTTGACTGTGAAGTCCTTTACACAAGAGACCTACTCTGATACCAAATGTTAGAATAGGATTTGACCAAGAGAGGGGTGAATTGGTCACCTTTAAAAATTTGAAGTTAACAAAACAAAGAGAGAGATTTCAAAAAGAAGTCATCGAGGGAGTTAGAGTGAAGAAACAACACAGTAATTTATCCTGGTTCATTCCTTCTAACCTACGTCCAGTCTTGAGAACACATCTGAGATTTGCAAATTCACTATCATAGAATTTCAGGCTCTTCAAGCCTTTACAACGGGAGGTCTTACTCCTCTTTGCACAATCAAGAAAATAGAGGAACACTCTCCCCCTATATTTATGTAAACTAACTAGGCTTCTCAATATTCCTTAATCTTGAGTTTCTCTCTAATAATAGTGTTTTTGGAAAATATATATATTCTCTCAAAAGAATTGAATGCTAAACACTCAAGTATTAATAGTTGTGAGAGTAGAAACAAAGGAAGTAGATGAATGTGTAATCAATACGAGTTCGTAGGTAGTTGTTCTATCCTTTTCCTTCTTGAATGCTCTTCTATTTATAGTTAGGTAGTAATAAATATCCATTAGAGAGAACTTCATTTCCATTACACTCAGCTTCATTGTTCAATGTTGTGTATTAAATGTCTCTGGCATATAGCATAGTTGTTACCTGAGATTTTGCCTGTTAAAACCATGCCGGAGAAGCTATCAAAAGTCCATGCCTTGTTGCTAAGTAGGAAGATGAAGCATTTATGAGGGAAGAAGAGATTTAAATATTTTAAGCATGAAAAAGGAAAGATTATGAAGGCATTTTTACACAATGGAACTCGAGTATTGAACCTTATAACTCAAGTATTCTCAACACTTTCACTAAAACTCGAAGATTACTTAAAGTTTTGTGAAAACATTGAATTTTATCATAAGTTCAAAAACATAATTGTCATCATCAAAGCATTATCTCAACAACTACACCACTGTGCCCTTTAACTTGAGATCATCATAGATTCTTACATGAGAGTCGCTTAGCTTTGACCTAGTCAAAAGTTACTTTTGACCAAGTGATGATAAAGGCTATGTTTGGGTTTAGTGGATTCCATATAGAGGATTGTGGATGGTCAAGATAGGATTTGTCCATCATGTTAGTAGAGAGATATTGCTAAGCCCCTCAATAAGTGAGCATGAGAAATGTATGGCCATACTATGATGAGAAGGTAGTTCCATCTCTTTGGTCAGAATACTCAAGGATTGAGAAAGCAATAGTCAGGAATATGAGGATGACAATCTTCATGCCTTATCCTTGACCGAAATATCATGTGACAATAGGGACGTGATATAGTTGTATGATATGTTGTATTGGTTTACAAATAGTTATGTGAATTGGTTGGTTGTAATATCTTGCTAGAAGCCGCTTATGACTTGTGAACTAGTATAGTTACTGGCCCACTACCAACTTCATATGGGCCTACAGTGTCGCATACAAAATGGCCCAACACAAGTTGAAATGTCTAGATTCATTGAATGAAGATTCAATGAATATTCTTGGGAGGATAAATATATGTGTATATATACCAAAATTCATTTTTATATATTTTTCATGTGTGTATATATATTACATATATTGATATGTATATATTACATATATGATAAAGATATAATATTTTAGATTTCTTTGAAAGGATAGATCTTGGATTTAATTTATAAAGATAAATTAAATTTTTGATTCATTTTAAAAGATAGAATAAATCTTGAATTTAATTTATGGGGATAAATTAAATCTTGATTTAAAAGATAAGATCTTGGATTTATTTTATAATAATGGATTAAATCTTGATATTATATCTTGTTTCAATTTATGGAGGTAAATTAAATCTTATCCTCATTTGACTCATTATCGCAATTAAATAAATTGGTTTAATTATATCTGTTGGACAGATTTAGGTAAAATTATCTTTCTTTAATTTCTCAGATTTAAAGTTTCTAATAAGATTTGAATTTTGAAATAGATAAAAGATAGATTTCGAAATTTAAAAGGATTCTGAATATCTATAAATAGAAGGTCAGAGCTCTCCATTAGATACATATAAAATGCATGTTAGAAAATTGAGAGAGAAATCGAGAGTGAGAAGGAGATCTAAGAGTCAGACGTAAAGGCGCTAGCACGCGTTCGTATTGGAAAGGCCATTCATGTGGATACTAGTAGAGGAAGCTACTTGTAGCTGTTGGCTTCTTGAAATTGATTGAGCAAGGAAAAAGAAAACACTCCAAGAAAAGTATGATTCTTGACCACATGATTTAAAAGCCTTTGATAGATCCATGGAAGGGATTAGAAAAATCTTAATCTTCCGTTATGCCCTCCAATCCCAACATCTAGCTCATTTTCTTTAATGGACTTGAGAGTAAGTCCTTTCTTTCTCTTATCCTCTATGTTGGATAATTCTTTTTTAAACTTTTGTTTGCTCTCATATTCTGCTAAGCTTCCAAAGAGAGCAGCTATGAATGTCATCGATTTTACTCTTGACTTTTCGATGGCTGTCACTTTAGCTTCCCAGTTGTTAGTAAGAACATTAAGTATTTTTCATACCTGAGATCATTGGTCAAAAGTTTTTCCAAAGGCAACCAACTTATTGATAAGGTATGTATGTTGCATTTCGAATTCTGCAATATATTGACTCCCCCTCGTTCATTCTGAGTAGATCATATTATGTAGTTAATGTGTTGATTCTTCCTTCTTTGACTGCATCTATTCCCTCATAGCCTATCTCCAATCCTTCCAACATATGTTTAGCTGAGGGAAGAGTGCATATCATGAAGAACTCATCTTCATTCAAACAGCCTGTGACATTAAAACATCTTTTCTGTTAAGAAGAACTTTCTTGGCATCTTGTTCATCAAACTCTTTCCAAGTATTAGGAACAAGTATGTCATCCACTTTCTTTTGTGAAACACAGTTTTCTTCTTCAAAAACATCCCACAAATCTAAGTTAGTTGCCAAAATAAAATTTTCAAACCTTATTTTCCAAAAAGAGAATCTTTGACTGTTGAAAGCTGGAGATCTAGTGATAAAGGCTCCGCCACTCATAATTTGTTCTCCAAATCCTGTCATTGATCACTCTGGAGACTATTAAGTACTTTACACAAGAAACTTGCTCTGATACCAAATATTATAATAGGATTTGACTAAGAGGGGGGTGAATTGGTAACCTTTAAAAATTTAACATTAAACAGCAATTAGTAAGGTTTCATAGAGAAGTCACTGAGAGAGTTTGAAGAAGAAAGTTAACAGTGATTTATCCTGGTTCGATCCTTCTGACCTATGTCTAGTCCTCAGAACACCTCTAAGATTTGCAAATCCACTATCGACAATATTTCAAGCTCTTCAAGCCCTTACAAAGTGAATTCTCACTCCCCCTCACAAACTCAAGAAAACAGAGGACCACACTCCCCCTTTTCCTTTGTAATCATAACAACCTTCTCAATATTCCCTAATCTTGAATTTCTCTAAAAAAAATGTTTTTAGACTATAAATTCTCTCCTAAGAATTGAATGCTAAACACTAAAGTATAAATGCTTGAGAGAGTATAACAAAGGAAGTATTTGATCGTATAATGATGCAAGTTCATAGATAGTTGTTCTTCTTTCTTCTATCTTGAATGTGCCCTAAATGTCCATTAGAGAGAGCTTTGTTTCCGTTACACTCAGCTTCATTGCTCAACATTGTACATTGAATGACTTTGACACAAAGCATGGTCGTTGCTTGAGATTTTGTCCATTGAACCCACGTCAGATAAGTTATTAGAAGACCTATACCCTATTGCTAAGAAGAAAGGAGAAGCATTTGTGAAGGCAGAAGAGATGTAACCGATATAACCATGAGAAAGGAAAGATTATGAATAAAGTACAAACTTTTGATATATTGAGATGTGGTTAAATATAGTGAGTTCTCAAGTATGTTTAAGAATACTCGAGTGATGTTTGAAAATTATCTCAACAAAAATTGAAGTGAATGAAGAAATACTCAAGTGTTGAAAATAATACTTGAGTGTCATTTGAAATTCATTCAATTAGAACTATAATTTTGAAATCAATGCTTGAGTATAAAATTGGTTACTCAACTATTCATAACACTTTTGGTAATACTCAAGTTCTACTAGAAGTGTTAGAGAGAAAGGAGCTTTACTTCCAATGGTACTTGAAAATTTCTGAAAGTATTGTCAAATACCGGAGTGCCATAATCCATACTCAAGTGCTTCTGAAGTCCTTAAGTATTAATACCTTCACCTATACTTGAGTGCTTATAAAAGTGTTGCAAGTAGTCTTGAGTACTCGAGTAATAAGATTTATACTTGAGTGTTTGTTGGTTTAAGAAGAACAAACACTTTTACTGTTACTCGAGTGCACCTAAAAGTATTGATAAGTTCCTTCAATACTCGAGTGTTAAACACAGTACTAGAGTGCTAGTGAGCTATCTGAATATCAACACTTTAACTTATACTCAAGAATGCTTGGGAGTGTTCCATGAAACACTTTGATACTTGAGTATTATGAACAATACTCGAGTGTTGTGAAATTTCTGGAAGTTGACACTTTCATTCATACTTGAGTGTACTTGAGAGTATTTATCTTTTTGGCTTGATACTCAAGTATTGGTACTCATACTTGAGTATTGTGATAAATATTCTTTTCCATATTGAAGTGTGATTGAAAGTGTTGTGTTTAAAACATGATTTTGAAGGCATTACTCAAGTATTCAACACCAATACTCAAGTATTATGAAATACTCTTATTCATACTCGAGTATGTTCAAAAGTGTTGTGTATAAAACTTTATTTTGAACAACAATGCTTGAGTATGCAAACGCCTACTTAAGAATCCTTTTCAAAATTTTTTTCTCAACTATATAAATTAAATAATATAAATCATGCAAAACCAAAACACCTTTGTTATCATTAAAACATAAACATATCAACATTTGAAGTTAAATCTCCCACCTTAGGCCTTCCTTCCTTGCTGGAATTTGCTTGAGATTTGCCCTCAAAGTTTATGTTTTTGGGGAGAATGAGATTTTTGGAATCAAATAGCAAAAGTCACTAACACATAAATCAATATGCATGATTATCATTTATTGTCTAACTAGCTATGCATGAATATATTGTGATGCACTTTAAAACACTTTGCATATAACCATGACATGTCATAAACACAACTTTACATGTTCACATAGCACATAAATAGCATGCAAAATAGCACAATTAATAAACAATAATAAATCACAATATTAATGTAAAAGTTAATAACTTTGCTACCTTAAATCCTTAGCTTTTCACTTGACTTTGGTGACTTGCTTCTTGCTCTTTGGAAACTTTCGTTTGCAATTTAAACTCCTACGCATGTCATAATGCATTTAGCATCAATAATAAGTCATAAACTATGCATTATAATATCACAAAACTTCCTATAACCTTTCTTGAACTTTAAGGGCTCAAAACCCTTAACTTTGCCAAAATTGATTCTAATGCTTTCAAAATTGTTCTCTCACTAAACCCTATACAATTTTTCCTTTTAAATGCAATGGAAGCATCAAAATCATGAAAATCACAGTCCTTCCTTAGGTTCTGCAACTGGCCGAAATATTCTTCCAATAATGTGATTTTTCAACTTTTACCTTCACATACATGCATAATTACATTCTTAGACAATTTTCTTATCATTGAACATCACAAAAACATTCTTTCCCTTGCATAAACAGTATGAACCAGAAGCATGAATAGTAAATTTATAACAAAAATTCCATACAAGCTCAAATCAACTAAAAAAACTACCAATAGGTTTTAAATCATGTACAGAGTTGATTTCTAGCATCTATTGATTCTAAATCTCACTCTTTCTAATTTTCTCTCACAAAAACCCAAACTTTGCAGAAGCAAAATACATGATATATCTCAAAAATAAATCCATAGAATTGAAGAGGAAGGCTTAGAATGATGAAATAGAGAAGATTACATGCATGAATCACCACTTACCTTGTATTTTTGGTGATTTTTGCTCTCATTTTCCTCTTCTCTTCTTGTGCCCTCACCTCCTTTCTCTTGGTCTTGTGATTCAAGAAAATGGGGCTGAAAATGGAGTGGAGAATGGTCTTAAAACCATTTAATAAAGTGATAATTAGTATGGGACCTACATGGACTGATAAAGTAATTTTATACTAATATATTCCACCACTTGTTTATGATATTTTGTCTCTCTTTTCCTCTTGAAATATGACCCTTACAAGTGGCAAAATATGTATCACTCTTCTTACTTTACAAAACTTTAAGTTTTTATAAAGCTACTTTATGACACCAGAAATGCTTTTCGGTAAACCCTTGATCACTTGATCAGTATAAGGCCATTAAAATTCCATAAATTCATCTGGTACAGCCATGATTTTTCTTTTCACAAATTGTTTTCTAGAGGATCTTTAATTAATTTGTAAAGAAAACCCTAATTCAGGATTTTTCTAGGCTTTTTTCTTTCTGTTTGGTAAACTGTTTCTGACTTGCTCTTGGAAATAATTTTATGAACTTCTACAATTTTTGATCTATTTTTCTCTATTATGAAATCAGATATTTGAGGCCTTTGGATATTTTAAATAATTCTATTTGACTAATTATTTATTAAATAGCTAAATATTAAATAACTTTTAAAATCCCCGTAAAGGTTATTTTTGTCATTTTAACCTGAACCAGGCCACATTTACTTATTAGTGAATTTTTCTTTATATTTGGGTACCTTGTGAAATTTTCTGATATTTTGGTCAAACTTTGACCAAAATACCCTTTGACTTCTTCAAATTTACCAAAAAGTCATTGAATTTCCAAAATGACAATTTGGTCCCAAGAATTTTGAATTTACACTTAGGTCTCTATTTCCAAATGTCACCTTGGTCATTTACTTTTCAAAATGACACTTTAGTCTCTTACTTTTGTCAAAATGACCTTTTTGCCTTAACTTTTTCTATGTTTGGCAGAATGACATTTTCACTCTTCCTTTCCTTTTCTTTCATCCTCCAAACCCTTAATTTGTCTACAACCACTCTTTTAGCATTTTTATCTAATTTCGAAAACCTGGATAATACATTAGCTGTAACATCCTCAATTTTATGTAACTAGAAAATATAAGCTAAACAGGGGCTAGGAATGAATTCAATGTCCAGAGTGTTTGTTTCCAAATAGGAGAGCAAGTTGGGACCAAAGTGTCATTTTGGAAATTCAGGGACCAAAATGCCATTTTAGAAATTGGGACCAAATAAATATTTTGGAAATCGACAAGAGTATTAAAAATGACACCAGGCCTATAAAGATAGAGAAAAAGTCACTAATCAGTAATTGAGGTCTGGTTAAAGTTAGTTTGACCAAAACAACCCTGTGGGAATTTTGAAGGTCATTTAATAGTTGGTTATTTAATAAATGTTTAGCTAGATGCAATTATTTAAAATGGCTAGAGACCTCAAAAATGTACTATAAAAGGATGAAAAATAATTCAGGAAATTTACTATTTGATAAAATTGGTTACAGTACGAAGTCAGAAACAATTTTCGTAATCGATGCAGAAAAGCTTGAAAACCCTCCAAATTAGGGTTTCAGAAGAAAATCAATTAAGTAAATTTCAGCAATGACATTGGAGGTGAGGAAAATAATGAGATGAGCATATGAATTATGGGAATTTTTAATGACCTTGCACTAGTTAAGTGTTCAGGAATTTCCTAAAAAGCATTTTCGGTAGTAAATAATTGGGTAAAGTAGACTTAAAGCAAATTTGCTTTTATAAAGTTAGTTGTGGGGAGGAGATTGAGCCATATGGTGTCTTTATATTAGAAGACCAAAAGTAAATAAAGATATTTGCTAAAAATGGTAGATTTTATCAATATATAGTTGCTTTATCAATATAATTGGGCCTCACATTCACTTAAATCACTTGAGACAGATTTTACTAAATCTCAAGAGCTCATTTTGTGCCTTCATTTTCATGTTCCAGCCAGATGAAGAGAGAAGAGTAGTTGGAAGTGAAGAACAGGCAAGAGGAAGGAGATTTCAAGAAAAATCAAAGGTAAGTTGATGGTTTCAGCATGACTCCTTCCATAGAAATTGATTAGGACCTCTAATCTTCCAACTAATTGGTTTAATTTTCTCTCTAAGCTCATGGTTGAAGAGTTTCAATAGTGGTCTTGAATAGGATTGATAGAAAAATGAGAATAAGTTAGAATTGGAGTTACAAGTGCCATATATCAACTCAATACTTGTTTTGCAACATGTTGATGGTTAGTTTGAGTTGAGTTAAGCTTGTTGTGGATTCTTGGAATGAAACCCTCATCCCTTGGCTATTGACCAAATTGATGATGCATGAAAATGAATGTTTTTAAGTTGTTGAATAATGAGAAATTCGTATAGGAATGAGATTATGCATGTGTACGGAAAGAGATTTTGTAAAATCTTATTTTCTCCAATTTTCTGTGAAATTTGTACAGTTGAGATTTTGAAGGGAATAAGAGTGGTTTGATGTATTTTGATGCTTCAACTAGATTCAAAAGGCAAAATTGTGTTTTGTAGAAGTAAAGACTTAATTTTCAAAGCATTGAAATCACATTTGCCAAAGCTAGAAGTTAATACTCAAGGTTAAGTTTTAAGAAGTGTTAGTGATTATAATGCACTAGTGATAGCTTGATTTTAATGCCAAATGTAACATCCACGTTTTCAATAACTAGAAACAAGGGCTAAATGACGGGCTACCAATGAGTAAAGGTTTTGAAGAGTGAACAGAAGCACAAGAGATGCCAAAGGTGCCATCATGCAAGCAAAAGAAACGTAAGGGCAAAATGGTCATTTTGAGAAAAGTCAAGGGCATTTTGATAACTTTGACCAAAATACCAGAAAATGACCCCACGCACCAAAAGGTAGAGAAAAATTCACTGATCAGTACTTGAGGCTCAGAAAAGGTTAAATGGACAAAAATGCCCTTCGTGGGAAATTTTTACCGTAATTAATATTTTGGCTATTTAATGAGTTTTTAGCCAAATATTATTATTTAAATTGTCCACAGGCCTCAGAAATGTAATTTTAAAGTGGCTAAAAATATTTTTTGGAGTGCTCTAATTTATAAAATTGTTTCTAGCAGATTGTCAGAAATAGTTTGCTGGAACGGCAGTATGAAAGGTCGAAAACCGTCTGATTAGGGTTTTCGGAAGAAAATTAATTAAGGGCATTCTGGAATGAGTTTTAAGGAAAGAAAAATACCCTAATTAGATTATGAATTATGGGAATTTTGAGTGTCTGATATGGCCTTAATAATCAGAAAATTCCCTAAAAGCATTTCTGGTGGACAGAAATCAGATAAAGTAAGGGTATTTTTGGCAAAAGAAGATTGTGGGGACAAGAATGAAACACTTGTCAAGATCTTATGTAAATATGAAAGATAAAGAGAAGACATTTAGCTAGACAGGAGATTTTATTAGTGTAAAGTTGCTTTGGCAGTGCAAGTGGGCCCCACATTCCATTAAATCACTGTGTGTAGATTTAATAAAGCCCTCAAGACTTCATTTTCTGCCCATTTTTGTGCAGCAACCTGGAGAAAGAGAGAGAGGCATGAAGAGAAGAGGAAGGGCCAAGGAGAAGGAGATTCAAGCCAAATCTCAAGGTAAGATTGTGTTTTAAGCTTGAAATCTTCCCTAGAACCTGTTTATGGCCTCTAATCTCTCATCTAATCGGTTTAGTTTTCTCTCTAAGTTGTTGGTTAAAGAGTTTCAAGAGTATTCTTGAAGAGGGCTTGAGAGAGAAAATAAGAAAGAGTAAGAATTAGAAGAGTTAGATGCTTTAAATCAACTATAAGCTTGATTTGTTGCATGTTGATGCATAGTTTGAGTTGATTTGAAGTTGTTATGAAGATATGGCATTTAACCCTCACCTATGGCTGCTGGACGAAATTGATGGTGCATGGAAATGAATGTTTTGATGTTATATGATGGTAAGGAATTGGTCTAGGAATAAGATTATGCTTGTGTATGCAAAGAAATGTTGCAAAATCCCATTTCCTCCAATTTTTCTGTGCATTTCGTCCAGCTACAATAATGAAGGGAATAAGGGTGATTTTATGTATTTTTATGCTTCCCTTAGATTTAAAATGCAAAATTGTGTAAGGTAGAAGTAAGAACACAATTTTTTTAAGCATTGGAATCACAAATGGCAAAGTTAGAAGATAAGTTGCTAAGAAAGAGTTTTATAAGTGGTCAAGTGCTATTATACATGAGAAATGGCCTAGTATTGATGTTTAGCACACTATGACATGTGTAGGAGTGTAAGTTGCCAAGAAGAAGTCAACAAGTTCAAGTGGAATCCACTTCAAGTTCACACTGGAAAGTTAAAGCTTCAAGGTAGCATAAACTCTAACTTTTACATTTACATTGCATTTGATTGTTGTATGTGTTGATTGCCATATATGAGATATGGTTGTAGTCATACAACATATAAATCCTTGCTTTTGAGTGTACATGGTTGTAGCTATGCAATGATTGCCTTGGTCTTGTGCAAATATGATAACATGAGTAAGGTATTGTTACTAGTTTCATGGCATGTTAGTTGTGTTAGTTAGAGATATTTGCTACTGGGATTTCTTTGAAATCTCATCCTTTCCAATGACTAACAATAGGAGCAAGTTCCAAGAGCAAAGGAAAGGAGGTTTAAGAATGAAAGGTGAAGGTTTCCATGAAGATTCACTTGTTGTATTTGGTTATTTGATGTGTATCTATGTGACTTTTGGTATATATGTGAAATTTAAGGATAAATGTAAAATAAACTCCTACACTAAGTCATGTTGGTGTTATGTAAGGTTAATAAGTGTGTGATGATGAGAAATTCATGAAGAAAAGGAATTTAACATGCAAAATGGCATAAAAGGGTCCAAAGCTCTTAATTGGGAAAAATAAAATAATTTAAGTAAATGAAATCCAATGGCCCTGAGAGTTGCATGAAAATAGATCTTTGCAAAACTTTTTATAGAATCCTAGATTGCTTAATTTGGAGTTGTGTGTGAAACGTTATGCATTTTACAAGTTCAGCAGAAAATTTGATAGCAAAAGTTCGCCGCGGCGAAGGTGGTCTGAAAGGCAAGTTTGGAGGAGTTCCCCACAGTGAACTCAAAAGTTCGCCACCATGAACCTATACAGAGAGCAAATCCCATTTAAGTCAAAAAAGTTCATTGCGGCGAAATCCAAAGTTCGCCGTAGCGAAACCCCTCAGTTTGGGCCAAGTGAACAGTGATTTTTCCAATCCTTTTTAACTTTTTTTGGGCATTAGTTTGGTCCAAAGAGTATTTTTCCCTTATAAGGAGTTGAGAAAGCTTTAATTAGAGACCTAAATCACTTGGTTTAAATATTTCTAGAATTAGTTGTGAATCTTCAAAGTTGGGCCAAAATTTCGAGTTTTCAAAGAATTGTAACTCAAGTGGGTATTTTGAAATTTACCAAAATAGCTAATTCTAGCTCACATAATGGACTCCAGGGGTCCCATTAAGGTCTCTAATGGATAATGAAGCTAGTAAAGAGAGGTGTTACACCAAAAGCACTATGACATGTGTAGGAGTTCTAAAGTGCTAAGATATTGACAAGTGCAAGAAGGAAGCCACTTGAAGTTATTTGGAAAGCTAAGTGTATAAGGTAGCAAAACCTCTAATGTTTACATTTACATTGTATTTGATTGTTATGTATATGTTTTTCCATGTATGATGTATGGTTGTAGTCATATGACATGTAAAGCCTTGCTTTTTTATGTACACGCCTTGCAGCCATGCCAATAGATGATGTTTGCCTTGGCCTTGTGCAATAATGTTATGTTAACATGTAAGGTCTTGTTAAAATGTTCATGGCATAATGTGGTCAACATAAACTTAGAATCAAGCACAACTAACCCAAGAACAATGAAGCACAATGACTGTAATGGATGAACATATGAAACTTCATACATTAAAAGTGCATTACAAAAACCACTCCAGCTACACATAATGAAAATCCAAAATGATTACAACTATAGCCAAACATCCAAATTACAAATCACAATCTCTAACTAAGAAATTAATGAATATGTAATGATAATGTGGATTGCCAATACTACTCCCGATTTAGCTCTTAGAACTCAAGTCTTCAAGAAGAAGAGAGAAGCCTGGCCACTCATAGAAGTATGAAGCATCTCAACTTGATGTGTCTTTGAGCTTTCCATTGGTGTATGACAGTGAAATTGGGTGATTTTAGGGTTTGATGATCAGATGAGATAAGAGTGTGTGTGGAGGCTAGGTATGAGAAGCTGCCTTCAAAACTGATGAGACCTACCCTTAATAGGGTTCCCATTCAGCATTGGATGGTTTTGGGCCTGTTTGCATGAGTGGGTAGGTTATTTTTCCAAAAAGGGGTTGAATTCTGGTTGTTGATATGAAGGTGTTCATCATGGTGAACTAAGTACTTCGCTGCTATGAAACTATTCTAAGGGCTAACTCTTTGGTCTTTTTAGTTCGCTACGGTGAAACCAGTACTTGGCCACGGCAAACTATTCCAGTGTTGTCTTTTCCCACTACTATTCTTTACTTCCGGCTCCAAGCTAACATGCCTTGAAATATATAGCAATAATTTAAAGTATTGATTGCCCTATAATTGATTTGAATGCAATTAAATCATGGAAATTTTACCCTAAATTATGCTAATAAAAAACAAAGACTACCACTTCTAATTAAGCACAATTATGACAAAAAATGAGTCAAAAAGTATGATGAAAACCTTGAAAATATCATTGAAACTTATAGACAAATAACGATCAATCAGTTAGTTAGAGATAATTGGTACTGGAATTTCTTTGAAATCTCACCCTTTCCAATGATAAATCATAGGCACAAGCTCAAGAGACAAGGGCAAGGAGGTGCAAGGGTAAGTACATGCCAAACCTCTACATTTTGAGCAAACATGTAGATGTGTAGTTTTGGAGGAATGTAGACTAAACCTCTACTTTTTGGCAATTATATGCTATAGGATGTAAATACATGCCAAACTTGTTGAGCATATGTGTATTGTGTATCATGCATGGAGAAAAGAAAGATTAGCATGCAATTGAACCATACAAAGGGTCCAAAGCCCTATTTAATGACATAAATGAGAATGGTAGCTAAAGTGAAGCAAATGAACACCAAATGTCATGAAAGTTTGTATGCACATAGTACATCTCACAAACTTTAAAATGAACTATAGGTTGCTAAATTTGGACATGTGTGTGAAAAGCTATGCATTTTTGAAGTTATGCTAAAAACTAGAAAAATGACAGCAGCAAAGTTAACCCCTATGAAAGTGGTCCAAGAGTACATTATGACAGAGTTCACCACAGCAAAAACCCAAAGCTTTCCACTGCGAAGTCCCCCATTCTTGACCAAATGAATAGTGAAATTTCACATGATTTAAGGGGATGCTTGACCTTTAACTTGTTCAAAAGAGATTTTGAACTTTCTTCTCTTGGTTTTCTCCTTCCTTTCCCTTTCCTCTCTTGTAACATTTTTGGCTACAATTTTCCTTTGGACTTGTAGCTTGTGGCAAATAATGAGTAGCTAAACTTTTCCTTCTAGGATTGTTTTGAAACCCTTCTATGGATTAACTCTTAGATACTCCTCTTTTTTGTGATTAATGATATATATATATATATATCTGTGTGTGTGTGTGTTCATTTTACTCCCTACTTAGTGCTTCTAAATGATTGATCAATGTAATCCCCCTAGGTAAATTAATCACATAATAATTATACCAATGACTATAAATTCCTCAAGGTTCAGGGCACAAGTGTTGAGGGTGAGACACCCAGCCCACAAACCTAACATAATATCAATGTGACTTAGAGCACAATACTTGCCCACAAATCACCAACAACAAAAATCAGAATAATTATTAAACCTTTTCTCAAAAATATAGGTTCCCATATTTTCAACACATAAGTGCGTCATGTCTCAGACATACCAAAAGACAATTATTAATGATAGGTTTAGTTTCATCGTAGAATCATTAAAAAAATGAAAACAAAGTATACAAGTCCTCTAAGTCTGGCAATATACTTTTCTCAAAAATATTTAATATAACTGATAAGCCTACAGTGATAGCTACTATCAAACTGTTGGCTCCTTCCCTTCACGCCTCAAACCACTAAATTCCTCTCCTGAAAAAAAATGATAAACAATGATAGGGTGAGACATAAAGTCCCAGTAACCAATAATCAATTCACAGAATATACAATACAGGATTATAAGTCAATGAAGTAGTGCTAATATGTAATATTCAAACAAAATTAATGTTTCTCATCCAATACAATCATATTACACAAGTAATCCCTCCATCCAACTCCTCCATATTACTCCATGACGTGGATCCAGCTTAATGCACTGAGCAACTCGGCCAAGGTCTAGCAGCAACATTAATCCAACCGGTCCCCCTTCATTCTCCCACCTGGGTCTAGAATCAAAGGGTGTCTATCCTCCCATGTGGGTCTAGGCTGACTCCCCACCTGGGTTTGAGTCACAGTAAAGCCAACCACTATGATCGGTAGTGGAGGCAATCGCGGATACAACATAAACCCAATCATCACAAGATCAACCCAACTACTTCAATACCACCTAATATTCCAATTTCCCACAGATACATTAATTCACAATTTATTCCAACTAGGGATAAGTTATAAACAGTTCATCGTATATACATATATATACACCTTTAAGTAAAACATATACTTCAAAATACTTCCTACTTCACTGAGACTGAATACGTAAATATAGAGATAGTATTCCCAATAAATAATTAAGGTATCAAAAATACCTTGCAATTCATGCAAGCATATAAAATGAATTAACCTCAGTTACCTCAACTCCCAGCTAATCCTTGAAAACTTTATGAGCCAAGAGTAAAATTCAAAGTCTTGGGTCACACACACCAATCTACACAACAATGTAGACAAAATTTTTATAATTAATTTACATTAAAAGTTTTGGATTAATTACTCAAAAATTATAATTTTATACTCTAATCTTGAGTATTTGTTGTCACTTTAATTTTACATTTTTCATAACTAAATAATCATAATTTAAAGTCAAATACAAATTATTTACAAAATCCCCAATTTAACATTTATATTTCTTACATGAAATTTCTATTTAATAAATCATACATTCTTACAAAAATCTAAATCATTGAAAGTATTAATATTCTTCCCAATAACTCTAATAAATTATTTAATAAAAATTTTAACGAATTCAACAATTCAAAAATAGAAATTGTTAAATCTATTTCTATAACAAATCACTATGTAAAATAATAAAATGACCAAATCACAAATACAATCTATGTAAAGTTATTAGTTAAAATCTCTCTTCATTACTATAGACATGTATTGCCAAAACTCAGTATTTCTCAAAATGCTAACTTCAAAAATTTCCTCTGATAAGAATAAAATTAATACCATTAGAAAGATAAAAATACATAAAACAACTTTTATGAAGGAAGTTTATTGAAAAGAAGATATTTTAGTTACCTAAATTATCCCAACATATTGGAGTCAGGAATGATCTCCTTCTTTTCTCTTCCTTCTCGACTATGGAGAGGAGAGAATGCATGGGTATGTATATATATATAGCCACACCCGCGCTCATTTGCTTCTTCATTCCCGTGACTCCACTCAAATATAATAATATATCATATAATAATATTATTAAGAATATGGCAAACAGTCTTTCCCGTTACACCATCCGTGACTCTTCCACTTAGTAATATTTATATAATATAATATAATATAATATATTAATATAATATAATATTATATAATATATTTTTTTATTTCACTATTCACTTTTCATTTTTTTTACAAATAATTATTTCTTAATTATATTTAAAGCATAAAATTTAGAATGTTACAATCAACATTTAGATGTTGTGTTCATTAGATTGAAGCTTGAGAGGGCTACGCCGAGTGTTGAACTTGAGTAAAATGGCGTAAGAACTTGAAATTTGCATGATGAATGGATAGTTTTGTTGGCAACATAGAGATATACTTGTTAACCTTGCATAGTCACATTAGGATTGGAGCTTGAAAATTGGATTCTATTGATTGTAACAAGAGATTGAGCAATTAATGGAATTAAACACTTGTTCTTGACTTGAGAAAGCTTTTACAAGGACTCTTAGAATCCTAAACTAACACATTCATATATGAAGAGCATTTATGAGAGGAAGTTATTTTAAGGTTATGAATTACAAGGGGGAGAAATAATCCTAGGCTCCAAAAATTATCCTTGAAGTTAAAGAATTAATTGTCTTTATCACTTTATAGTTTTAGAAATTAGTTTTCAAAATTATCATTTCGCATCAAATCTCTGATCTATTCAACTTGTTTGAATACACCTAGCCTTTCGATTGGTTGAGATTTTTAAACAAATCCCTGTGGGAACGATATTTTCTCATCACTTCATTACTTGACACGACACGTGTACTTACGGTGCGAACAAGTTCTTGGTGCCATTGCTGGGGATTTGCCAAAAAATCCCTAGGCCAACCTTAAGCTATTGTTACTAAATTTTGCTTGAACTTGTAATTAAGTACTTAACATTTTTTTTATCTCCTTTGTTTTTCAATTTTTTTTTTGGTTTTAAGTTTGATACTTGCTTGGGAGTTTTTCTTCTAGGTACTGTTCAGCATATGCAACACTTGGATTAGGATAGTTTCGAAGTGGTGCTTGAAGGAGTGAATATCTTCAATGAAGAAACTAAAATTGAATCTAAGTCTAAAATCATGGTGGAAGATGAATATGATAGAGCTACGATAAATGATTTTGGTAGTTGGAATATGAGGGGTACTCAATCTTGTATACAGATGCCAAAATTGAAAACACATACTTTTGAGATCAAGCCTATGATAATCACAATGCTTTAATTGCATGGGATGTTCAATGGTATGTACAATGATGATGCCAACAAACATTTGATGTATTTCTTAGAAGTGTGTGATTCTTTCAAGCAAAATGGGGTGCCTCGAGATGTTCTTCGATCTTGCTCTTTCCTCTTTCATTACAGGGCAAAGAAAGAGAATGGTTTAATAATATACCTAAAGGATCTATCAACTGTTAGGATAATCTCAAAAGTAAATTTAGAGCTCAATTCTTCTCTGATGATAAATTTGTGGAAGCTTGAGATGAATTTCTTAGCTTTAAGTAACATCTGGCTGAGCATCTTTATGCAACATGGGAAAGATATAAGATGTTGATGAAGCAATGTCCTAATCATGGGGTAGATGAATGGATTATTGTCCAAATCTTTTGTAATCACCTTAATCCTCAATCTAAGGCAATGGTTGACTCTATGATCAATGGAGGACATCGTAATGTTCCAATTAATGATCATAATGTTCCATTTAATGAGATGTTTAGATTGTTGGATCAACTATCTGCAAACAATACTCAAGTCACAGATAGGAGGACTACACAAACCATGGCTACCACTAAAGAGTATTCTTCTTCACATATTGCTATTGTTCTATCTGCAATGAACAAGAGGTTTGATGTTTTAGAGTCTCAAATTCATGAGGGCAATGCCCACAATGTGCACTCTGTCTATGTCACTCCAACACTTTATGAACGATAAAGTTCATATGCCTGACCACTATCCTCTTTACATGGCTACTTAATCTATCCATTACATGGATTTCAAAATCCCAAGAACAATCCTTATTCTCAAACCTACAATCTAGCTTGGAGAAATCATCCTAATTTCTCATGGAATCAGGTGCAAAAATTGAATCAATCTTCCTCCTCTAGTGTCAACCAAGTCCTCCACCATGTTTTTAGGCACAACCAAGACAAATTCCTATTAAGGAGGAAGAGTTTAGGTTGGAGAAGATGTTGGCTCAAGTTCTATCTAATTAAGAATCTGCAAGGGTTGAAACTAAAGCCACTTTGTCTCTTCACAAAATGACCATAAAAAATCTTGAAGTGGAAATAGGACGTAGACCTAAAAGTGAATGTTATATCAAGAAGTACTTTCCCTAGTAATAACATTCCCAGCCTAAAAAGTGATGGAAAGGAAGAATTCAAGGCAATCGCTTTAAGAGGTGAGAAGCAATTGCTTGATATTCCTATACCTTGGTCAATGATAATATTGCTCTTAGTAAAGATGATAAAGTTGATGAAAAGGTTGTTATAGAAGTGAGGCATGCAAAAAGAGGGAACAAGATGAGATGAAAGATGATGATAAAGCTATAAAGGATGGTGAGGACAATAAGAAGAAATAAGAGGTTAAACTGTAACACCTAGTAATGTAAAAACAGGCTAGCCCACAGGTTGTTGGCCAACCTGCCCCAACCCGCGAGTTGGGCAGGGCGGGCTGAAAGAGCCCGCCACTAGCCCACTAACCCATCAAAAAAAAAAATTAATAAAAGATAAAATAAAACACAATTAAAAATTTTTACATTATAAAATAATATTTTATTTTGGTCCAAAAAATAATATTACCTCACTACATCTTCTTATAATTTAAAAATATATAAGAATTAATTTTTTATTGTAATTTTAAAATAGTATTATAGATAGTTGACATGAAAAAAAAATATTTATACTACTTTTGAATGTATTAGGTGTTGTTTATCCTAAAAAATAGAATTTAGTGTTACTTTTTTCTTTCTAAAAAATATTGAGATGAAAAAATGTAAAAAAAATCATATTATTTTATTTCTTTAGAAAAAAGGGGTTAGGCGGGCTGGCCTGCCAACCCATAAGCCAGCCCGCCATAACCCTCGGGTTGGGCGGGGCAGGCTCTTTCCCCAATAGGTTGGCAAAATGCCAACCCGAGCACACCATTAGTTGGCGGGCTGGCAGGTTGGGCCTGCGGGCCAAACCTATATTCCCATTACTCGTAACACTTCCCTTAGTTATTTCATTTTATATTAGGGACCAATTATAAATCACTTTAGTGCCTTCCATAGTCTATAATTAGCTAACCAAGTGAAATTTTGAAACTTACCAAAAGTTATTGTTCACTTGATTAAAATTTCAAAATTTTCGGCCAACTTTAAAAGTTCATAACTAATTCTAAAAAAATTGAAATTGAATGATTTAAGTTTCTAAATAAAGCTTGCCAAATTCTCTACAAAGGAAAAAAAAATACCAGTTTGTCCAATTTATTTATCAATTAATACATTTTATTCCGTGAATGAACACTATTCATTTGATCTTTTTTCATTTTTTCAAATTTTTCTCCTAACTTTTGGACCATCATAACTTTTTATACAAAACTCCAATTTCAGCAAACTTGAACTAATGTTAAAGCTTGAAATGATTAATATGTTTCTGGAAAATTTCATGCCAATTGGACTTCATTTGTTAAACTTTACTGTTATCTCAACTTGGTGCTTTAATAAGGGTGTTGGACTCTTTTTGTCACTTTTAACATGCTCATCTCTTGACTTTTGATACATGCTTCTATCTCTTAGGATAGGATTTGACCAAGAGGGGGGTGAATTGGTCTAATAAAAATTTTCACAAGCCTTGAACTTAAAACAGAGTATGAAAGAAAGTTGACAAAGAGATTTATCCTGGTTCAGTCCTCTTGACCTATGTCCAGTCCTCAGAACCCTCTGAGCTTTTCAAATCCACTAATCTCAAAAGATTACAACAAATCAGAAGAATGACTCTCCCCCTTCCTAACTCAATTTATCCCACTGACACTTTTGCTCGTGTCTTTTCCCACTCAAGATTCTCCAACCTTGAGTAACTCTCACAGAATCAATAAATTAACAAGTATATTCTTCTTTCTAAGAATTTAATGATAAGCACTGAAGCTCTTAAATATGAGAGAATGGAAAACAGAGTACATAGTTGAAGAATAATAGATTCGGTTTCTCATAATAGCGTTCTCTATCTTCTGAAACTTGAATGCTTCGCCTTTTATAGATGGGAAGAATTAAATATCCGTTAGAAACATTTAAGTTTCCGTTAGACTCATCGTCGTTGTTCACCTTCACACATTGAATGCTTCTAACAGTAGGTAGGATGTTTTTCTGCGTTTTTGTCCGTTGAATCTCTTTCTGGTTAGGCAATCAGAACTTCATTCCCTGTTAATAATTAAATTAATTGAGCATTTATGATGGTAGGTGAGATTCAAATAAATGTTGCATGAATAAGGAAAGATCTAAGATCAGTATAAAGCTTTCGACAGTCTGCGTAAATGTCAGATAAAGCAAACTCGAGTTTTACTTGCTGAGAACTTGAGTTGTTGAAGAAATTTCAAAGTAGAATTCACTTAACTTTTATTGTAACTCGAGTTTTAATAAGAGTTTTGATAAAACTTGAGTTATAGAACTAAAACTCGGGTTTTCAGAAGTTTTCGTAAGCAAAAACATTTTATGCTTCTTGAGACTCGAGTTCCATCTACCACAACTTCAAGTTTTAGCTATTTTCAAATCATAACTTTCATTGTAACACGGGTTTCCTTGAGAGTTTTGAGTTTAGAACAATTTTCATCACGAAACTTGAGTTTTGTTTTCTAAAACTTCAAGTTATAGGAATTTCAAATCATAACTTGTATGTGTAACTCGAGTTCCATTGGAAGTTTTAAGTTTAAAACAAGTTTACATCTCGAAACTCGAGTTTCAACTCACAAAACTCGAGTTATATGAAAACTCTTGATGAAACTTCAAGTTCAGAAAGAAGTTATGAAGTTCAGGAATTTTTTAGAGCTCGAAACTTGAGTTCTATTTCCCAAAACTCGAGTTATATGAAAACTTTTGCTGAAAGTTCAAGTTGTGAAGGAAGTTTTGATTCTCTCTCTTTGAAACTTGAGTTCTGATTCTCATAACTCGAGTTCCATCAAAACTTTTATCGAAACTTCAAGTTTTGGAAGGAAGTTTTGTTTTTCAAATATTCTACAGAGCCTGAAACTCGAGTTCTATAAAACAAAACTTGAGTTTCACCAAAAATTCCAATATAACTTGAGTTTTCTCTGAGAGTTCTGCTTTTCTAAAATACTTTCAACACTCTAAACTTGAGTTCTAAAACATGAAACTTGAGTTGTAAGAAAACTTTTATTCAAACTTGAGTTCTATTGAGAGTTTTTCATTTCTAAAGCTTTTTCCAAAACTTGAGACTCGAATTTTGACTCCCAGAACTCGAGTTTTGACAGAACTTCAAACAAAACTTGAGTTTTCTTGAAAGTTTGGGGTTTTGAAAGTATTTTTAAACAATGTAACTCGAGTTTTAAAGCTTATAACTCGAGTTCTCTGAAGACTTTCATTAAAACTCGAAGATTATTCAAACCTTTTTGAAAACAATGAATTTTAAACAAAAGTTCAAAAACATATTTGTTATCATCAAAATATTATATCAACACTATCCAACATACGCAACTAACTTTTCTAGCATATTTACATGCTACTACTCATATACCAAAAATTGTTGAAGTTTAACATATACATATTCCAAAGTTCAACATAGAGCACATAATATAAGTTAACAAATTTCCTTTGCATTCTTGAGCCATATAGATTCACTTATGCATCCACCATCTTGCTCTTGTATTTATTGGAACCTTGGCCTAGAGAATGTTAATTCTTGGGAGAGTGAGATTTCAAAGAAATCCCCATAGCAAAAGCACTGACACAACATTAATATGCATGATCATCATTCATTATCTAGCTAAACATGCAAGAACATATTATGCTTTCATTTCTAAAACACTAGCACATAACCATGGCATGTTATAAGCACAACATAGCATGCTCAAACAACAAATATTTTGCATGTAACATAGCACAAATAATGAACCATAGTCAAGAGCAATATTAATGTAAAGTTAGTAGCTTTGCTACCTTGAATGCTTGAGTTTCTCTTGAACTTGGTTGACTCCTTTTTGAACTTTAAAAATTCCTCATGGCCCTTATAATTCCTACACATCATTATAATGCATTTGGAATTAATAACAAGCTACAACCAATGCATTAAAATAATTAAAAACCCCTTAGAACTCTTCTTGAACTAGTTAGGGTTTTTGGACTCTAATGTTGTCAAAATTGATTATAATGCTTCCAAAATTATTTTCTCACTTATACCCTACACAATTTTGTTTTATAAATTCATTGGAAGCATCAAAATCACATTCTTTCCCCATGAACCACGTCTGGCTGAAAATCTGGAAAAATTGCAAAAAATGGATTTTTCAACTTTACTTTCTATACACTTGCATAATCTTGTTTCTAAACCAATTTCCTAATCATTATTCAACAAAAAATTCATCATATACCATCGACCCCAATTCATGCAGCATGACCTCCTTAGGGTGCAATATGACAAAATTCATGCACACCTCCAATCATCACAAAAGAACTACCAATAGGTTCCACATCATGCATAGAGTTGTTTTCTAGCAACTCTTTCATCTAAATCCCTCTTTTTCTCTCTTTCCCTCCTCAAAACCAAAACTGTACAGCAGTCCATACACACCATAAATCACAAAACTAAAGCCATAGGATTGAGGAGAAAGGCTAGAAATCATGAAATAATAGAGATTTCATGCATGGATCACAACTTACCTTGGATTGTTGGCTTGAAATCTCTTCCCTTTGCTCCTTAGAACCCCATGGCTGTCCCTCTCTATTTCTCTTCTGGTTTTGGCTGAAAATGGCCTCTTAGAATGGCTAGAGAGGTCTAAAAAAATCTGCACAGTTAATTTTGCTAATTGGTCCTCCAACTTGGCATATTTGCAAGATGTGTTAGCTAAATCTTAGCCCTTGATTTTAATCACCTTCCAAATGGAGAAATCCTATGTATTGAGGGTAAGATCATGCCATGTGTCCATGTGATGTCATAGGGCATATGTCACCCAAGCTATGGGGCCCACTTTTACCAATACATCAACTTTATCTGGCTAGAAATACTTTTTAGGAACTCTTTGATCACTTGACTAATTTAGGGTCATTAAAAATTTCCAAAATTCAGATAGTCATTCCATAATTTTTCTTTCCTCATTCTTCTTCCAGAATTGTCTTTATTAATTTTCAAAGAAAACCCTTATTCATGGTTTTTCATGGTCTTTTCCTTTTTCCTTTTCGTTCCAGGAAACTGTCTCTAACTTTCTGATCGGACACAGCTTTGTCGCCTTCCGGTTCGATACAAGATGATTACCCCCAAAATAATGTACTATAGTGGGCAACCTATCGTTCTTCTCAAGGAGCAATTTATTGGTTATCCTAGTCTAAATTGGTTATTGAAAACATGCTAAACTTGGGTAAAAAGGGGGGTTTGATTTAATAAATGAAAACTGTAATGCAAAACAAAGAAAAGGTGCGTATTAAAATATTTTTGGTCTTTTTGATAATTGAAAGTATGCTCTGGATTAAAGGGAATATATGATGAATAGACTTTCAGTGATGGGAACTCAGCTTTCCTTGCTCTAACTTTAACATGAGAGTTTAATCCTTCTGAGTCTGATTGAGAAACCCTAAGCAATCACTTAGGTCCAATGATTTAATTAATGCAATTCACTTGAATCCATGTTAATGAACATTTCTTAAAACATTGTTAAATACCACTCAGAATGTAAAAGGATGAATGATGCTCATGTTCTCAATGGATTGCAACTACAATCTCAAAAACCCAATGGACAACTAACCACCAACAATCATTGATAACTAGGTAAACACAAGGAATTAAATCTAATATATATACACACTAATCAACATGAATCAGCATCCAATCCAAGTACATAGTCCAATCAAAGAATTATAAATATGTAAACACAATTTACACAACAATGGAAACTTCTAAATCTAGAAATCTCTACACATGTTCAAATGTAAGATTAGACTATGAATACTCCCCAATGAATCCTCTCATAGCTTCACGAATGCAGTTCCAATCACAATGGTTTTCTATCATGAGAGAGGTGAGGATGAAGATGAAAATGTGGAGAAAGAAGTGGTGAAGAAGATTTGAATGGTTGGGAATGGTGGAAGATGAAGGAAAAGGTTGGAAAATGGAAGATGAATAGGTAGAACTTGGTGGCTGCTTCAGAGAGAGAGAGAGAGAGAGAGCTGGCTTCATTGACTCCCAAATCTATAGTATTTTTGTCATTTTGACATGAATCGAGCCTCAATTACTTATCAGTTAATTTTTCTCTATCTTTTGAGACACTGTAAAAATTTCTAATATTTTTGTTGAAGTTTGACCAAAATGGCCTTTGACTTTTCTCAATTTACCAAATGCCCTTGAATTTCAAAAATGATATTTTGGTCCCAGGAATTTTCAAATTTCCATTTGGGTCCCTATTTCAAAATGTCACTTTGGTCCTTTTCTTTCCAAAATGACACTTTAGTCCCTTACATTTTCAAAATGACCATTTTACCTTTACTTTTTCTATGTTTGGCAGAGTGACATTTTTACTCTTCCTTTTCTTTCCTTTCATCCTATGGACCCTTAATTAGTCTTGTCACTCGTTTAGCCTTTATATCCAATTATCAAAAACTTGAATATTACATAAACCTGATGTGCCTCCAGTTCCTTTTCCTCAAAGGCTCTAGAAACAACACGAAGATAGCCAATTTAAGAAGTTCTTGGGTATGTTCAAGCAACTACACATAGATATCCCCTTTGTAGAGGCTTTTGACAAAATGCCCAAATATGCTAAATCCATGAAAGATATGCTTACAAAGAAGAGAAGGTTTAATGAATTTGAAACAGTTGCTCTCACCGAGAGCTCTACAGACATCTTCAAGCAAATCGCTCAAAAAGTGAAAGATCTTGGGTGCTTCTCTATTCCTTGTGATATTAGAGACAATTTCATGGTTAAGGCACTTTGTGATCTGGGAACTAGCATCAATCTTATGCCTCTTGCTATTTTTAACAAGTTGGAATAAGATGAGGCTAGACCCACAGCTGTAACCTTGCAACTAGTAGATAGAAGCATAGTGCATCGATGTGGTATTATTCAAGATATCCTTGTAAAGGTAGACAAATTCTTCTTTCCAATGGATTTCATTATTCTTGATTGTGAGGTGGATCGAGATATTCCTACTAAATTGGGAAGAACGTTCTTAGCAACTACTAGAACTTCGATTGATGTCGAGATGAGTGAGCTCACTTTGCCAGTTAATGATGAGCACATCACTTTTAATATGTACAAGTTGATGGAGTCTTCTAATGAACCTAAAAAATGCTACTTTGTTGATATGATTGAGCAAGTGGTTCAAGAAGAATTCAACAAATTTATCCTTGATGACCTATTGGAAGCTTTATTGTTAGGCGTTGAAGTAGAAGATCTAGAAGTGCACGAATGCATGGCTATCATGGATGCAGCATTAGCTTATCCTAAAAGTATAGTGCATTTTGAATCTATAGATTTGTCCTCTCTTGACAGACCTTGTTTGAAGTCATCTCTTGAAGAGCCCCCTCCCTTGTGTTAAAGATACTACCTTCTCATCTTTGGTATGTCTATTTGGGAATGAACAACACTTTACCGATGATCATTGTGGTAGATCTAACTACTCAACATGAAGAAAATCTTGTAGATGTCTTGAAGGCACATAAAAGAGCCATTGGATGGACAATTATAAATCTCAAGGACATTAGTCCTTTAACTTGTATGCATAAGATCTTTCTTGAAGATGATCATAAAGCCTCCATTGAACATCAAATAAGGCTAAATCCAATTATCAAGAAAGTTGTGAAGAAGGAGATTTTGAAATGGCTTGATGTGGGTATTTTGTATCCTATTTCTGATAGCTCTTGAGTGAGCCCAATCCAATGCATTCCCAAAAAGGGCAATAAGACTGTAGTGGCTAACATCGATAATGAACTCATTCCTACTCATACTATCACTAGTAGGAGGGTTTGTATGGAATACCAAAAGCTAAATGCAGCCAATAGGAAGGATCATATCCCTCTTCCTTTCATTGATCAGATGCTTGATAAATTAGCTGGTAAGAAGATCTTCTATTTTCTGGATGGGTATTATGGGTACAACCAAACTACTATAGCTGCTAAGGACCAAGAAAAGACTACTTTCACTTGCCCATATGGGACTTTCGCATTCAAGCTCATGCCTTTTTGGGTTATGCAATGCCCCAACTATATTTCAAAGGTGCATGATGTCTATCTTCTCTGACATGATTGAGCAAACTATGGAAGTTTTCATGGATATCTTTACTGTGTTTGGGAATTCCTATGATGATTGTTTGAAAAATTTGGATAGAGTGTTAAAGTGGTGTAAAGAGACTAACTTAGTCTTGAATTGGGAAAAATGCCACTTCATGGTGAAAGAAGGCATAGTTCTTGGCCATAGAGTTTCAAAGAATCACTAGTAGAAAAAAGGCTTTTTAGAATGCAAGGTCTAAAAAATATGATCGGTGGTATTTTTGTAAACAAGTGTACAAATTTTAAATTTTTGAGACCGCACCTGAGGGGTACGGTCTAAAATGAAACTCATTTAGACCGCACTTAAGAGGTACGATCTAAATTATAATGATTTTAAACCGCACCCATAAGGGTGCGGTTTAAAAAGATAATGCTTTTAGACCTCTCCCTTCATGTGCGGTCTAAAAGCTCTTAAATTCAAAATTCAAACAGCACGGGCTTTTCTCTCTTTTTCTTCCATAAAAAATGTTGAATAGGCCAGCATGCTCAGAACGCAAGGGGTAAGGTAGATGTTAAGGAGAGAAATCGAAGACCTGAAGATTAATTTTGTAAAACAGCACCCGATCAATAAGAGAATCAAGCTCTGTGCCCTTTCTGAGTTAATTGTCCAAGTCATCTCGATGCTGTCTCTTTTGACTTTCCTTTTGATGGTGTAAGGAAGTGATTCATTGTGGAAAGCATTTTGAGCCAACTGAAACAGGAAGAGCCTAATGAGTGGGCAGTGTTAGAGAAAGATTCATGAACGATTCTCAGGCCAAACAAGAGCTTAAGCGAGAGAGGCCATGCTAGCCAAGCCAATGCTGGGCGGAGACTGTGGGAGCTCAGTTTTAGGTGGAGGAGCTTCACTCTAGGCACTATGTGGAATCCCATCAGGCTGATTCAAACGATTTGGTACTACCAGGTGAATTGCCTCAACAAAAATCCAAATTCCTTTGTTCCCCAAGACGATGCTGAAAATGATAAGGAATAAAATATCCAGATCTAAGAATCACATGACGAAGAATTTTAGTGTGGTTCGCGTCCAAGTCATCCTGAAAACTTACTGAATAACTCTATCAATTTGTGTTCATTTACCTGCTTTTTCTGATCAGCTTGTAGTGAGTCTCTCTAGTTTATTTGTACATGTTGGATGGTGGATCAACCTTCGTCTTTCTGCTACTAATTTTTATTTCAAGTATTGATGGGACTTAGAGCATTCGAGGAAGATAATGCTTGATTTAGAGACCACGCTATTGCTAATTGCTGGGGCCTAGGAGTATAACCTGGTATACCCTTGCCACCTTTTGTGTTGGATGAGATCAGCGTAGAAAGGATAAGCTTGAGAAGGAAGATGAAGGAGTGAAGAAAAGAGGGCATGACGCTGTATTTTTTTTAAAAAAATAAACATCTTTTAGATCGCATGGTCCTACCATGCGGTCTAAAAGTTGTCTTTTTTTTTTAAAAAAAAATAACCTTTTATACCTCACGTTCTGTCATGCGATCTAAAAGGTTTATTTTTTACACCGCATGTTAAGACATGCGGTCTAAAAAGTTTTTTTTAGACCGCATCCATATGAAGCTTAAATGAAGTGTAACTCAATGTATGATGATATAACATCTATTTGAAACATTTTAACATTCAAATAGAGTTATTTAAACACATCATCCTCCAATTGCAAATCTAAAACCTTGAATCTTGATGTTCACATTTTATCTTGCAAGATCTTCCTACTTCTTCATCATTCTCCATAATTAAACTCAGACAGCTTTTCTCCTTTTATTGACCAAACTACATAAAAAACTCACATTAAATATAGTAGTTAGTCAATATACATTATACAAAATTTTTTCTCTTTTATATTTGATATCATCAAAACTAATCATATATAACAGACCAGGTTAAAGGTTGGTTGATCGGGTTGATCCAGGTCAGCCTACCTCCCCGCTTTCCTTTTGAATCAGACCATGCACTAGTTCATTAGTTTCTAGTTCGAATAGGCCAATATGGTCCCCTTTTTTGTTCTTGGCAGAGAACCTTAACGATAGTAGGGTTGATGAACTTGTGCTGATGAAGCTGCGGGATCATCATTTCCACCCACGGATTCCCTTAAAAGCAAACACCAGTTCAAAAGTTTGATAAGTCTTTATTTATATAAATAAGATCTTTCTACCTTTATTTTGAATTACAATTTTTCACAAAGTATCTTAATTATATTTAGCACTACTACTTTACATAAGAGTATTGTTCGTTGATTCAATTGTATCACCACCTCTTTCTGATTTCAGGAAAATCTACAGCCATAAATGAAAATTTATAGCTTAACTAAAACTATCAATCAATAATGGATATAATTATTCATTCACCAACAATCAATCAATAATGGATATAATTATTCATTCGCCAACAATGTTTCGATAAAAGAAAATGCTATATTGATGGGATTCTAATGATATTATTTTTAACACCAAATTTCTTAAAAATTTTGTCTTTTGTCAGCAAGTCTTCCCCCATGATATCAATAATCTCCACATTCCCAGATGTTGCAATGAAGAGAAAGATAGTTTTTTTTGTTCATGTCTTCTGATTCAAAACAAGCTTTTATTTCATGATCCTTCAGATAATTCAACAGTCGCCTCATAAAACCATCCTAGTTTGCAAATCAATTTTTGTACATGTGAATTCTTTTTAGTGATTTTAATGGTTATTTGTCTTAAATTCTTTTTATTGTATTGTTAACTACTAGAATTTACTTGTTTTCATGAATTATTCTACTTTTATTTTCATTTAATTTTGTTGAAACAAACCCCCCAAATTGAATTTCCATTCATCTATGTTAGGTTTCAATTTTCATCATAAAAATAGATCTTAGATCCATCTGCTTAATCGTTGTATTGTATAGTGCATTATAGTTAGTTTAATTGCATTTAGAGATTACTATCTTACATTCTAGTTTAGGTTGTTTTAATGTGTCTTTAATCACACTAGAAAATTGAACCAAAGAAAGCTCACAACCTGCTCTTGAAAAGTAATGAGTAAAATCGATGCTATACCATAGAATAATTAATTGGACTTACTTGATTGATAGCCAATTTTAGTGTAACTGATAGCCAATGCAACTAAGGCCTCATCATCCTCCTAGTTTAGTAAAAGAACAAATGATGAAATAAGATCTAGACAAACCTTAATGACAAATAGAAATAAAAAAATCAACTAAAACACTAAAACCTCTTCCTCCAAGCCTCTCTCATTACACCAGATCAAGTATGGTTTTAGACTCATTTTACTGTTCCTAAGGATCTCATGGCTTGCATGGAAACACATGACTCAGCATATAGCTTTGTGCCAGCCATATATTAATCTTATTTCATGCATATGGATTTATGTAATGAAGCTAACCCGACATATAATTTGAAACGCTTTTAAAGTGCCAATTTTCCTCCATATTAGGATGTTCCCTCCATGCATTCACTATATATAGGAGTTGTGATTTTCATATTCATTAATACTTTAGGGTTTTAACATCATTTTAGTTTCTATATATTTCTTCATGGCATCAAATAACACAACCTCCCTATCTCAAATCTACCCTAGTTTGTGCAATGCTTTTGTAACAGTGATTATAGACCGGATTATTGTTATTGAATGTGTTCTTCCACTAGGAAATGACCTAAGGTTCATGAAGGTAGTCTTCTCTATCGACCTCATAGTCAGAGACTTTTGGGTAATGCTCTCTGGGTTCTTTTAATATTACCTAACCTGATAGTCAAAGGCAAATTCTGATGTTATTTATCTTTGTATAAACTTACAGGGAACCCGCATCCTTGCCTCATTGAAAACTAAAGAAGTGCAAAATATGTTTTTGTGGAATTTATGTGAAGGAAACCACTACAATTTATCTAGATTCATAGTCAAGGAAGCTGGGTGAAGTTCCATCATGCATACCATTTGGAGTTCACCCCATATTCTGTTATACATGAATCCTCTACTTCACTGCCCCGTGAATTTTTCACCTGAAAAGTCCCTTCTGAGCTTCCATTGGGGCTCTTTGAGGATCATGACGTGTTTGGTTAGCAGAACTTCCACATTACATTCATTCCTCACACTATACATGTTTGTCCTTAACTGAACATATTTGTTCTTCAATTATATGTACTTCATTATTCTTGCATATTTGTGCTGATTCGTTAAGACAAGTCACAAGTAGAAGTCACTAGGTTTTTAGGTATGATGGAGAAGGAGTTATTTCACATTATGGAGTCCTCCATGAAAACTACTAAATAGTTTTGTAGTAATATCATGCAGTTGTAGGGTTCCAACCCTTTTAACCTTTTGTTTTATCCTATTTGTATTGACATCACATCCCACCTTTCATGGCGAAAGACCAAGTTAGAGTATATTTACATGAGTCATGGGTGGACCAACTAAATGACAGGTTCGATGCAATGCCATATGATGGAACCCTTTTGTGGGGATTCAACATGTTGTTAGTGGTTTTCCTTTTGAGACAGATTTACACATTCTTGCCTACTTATTTATTTTCTTCCAATAAAGGATTTTGTTCTTTTACCAAATGCTTTTAACAAAATTTATGATTGCTTATGTACATGCTCTTTTAATCATTGTAACCTCAATATTTTTAACACATCTTCCATTTATATTTTTAGGGTGTCCTACTGTTATATCACTTGGAGATGCAATGAAGGTTTTGTTTGATCCTCCTAATGTTAAGGTTCAACTTTTGAAGCAAGCCATGCATGTCCATTAGCTTTTGTCATGTATTTTCAGTTTTTTTGGTCTTTAAATTTGTCATCATTTTTAAATTTTGTATGGACTTTGGATCATCAATTCAGATTGAGTTGTAAGAAAAAGATGCATGTCCAATATTTTTTGTGATGGACCAATTGAGTACATTCCACAATGACAGTACGCAGATGATAAGTTACATGTTTCAGTTTAGGTGATAGAGGCTCGGTCATTCTTGTCATGTATTATCAAAGGTTAGCCTTTTGAAGTTGTTGCCTTTTTTTTAGTATGGTCTTATGCTATCTGGAATGATGATCAAACTATTGTGCCAATAAACATAATATATAAGAACTTATATTTAAATTGAAGACTCTGGTGTAGTTAAGACAGTTACAAAATATGAAGGAATGACTGCGTAACTTTAAATTTAAGTCATGTATTAGCTACGGGTTGACAAGTTTGGATGCGTTGGTTACACTCAAAAGTAATAACAACCTAATACAAGTACTCATAGATTATGGAATGGTGGAATGAACCATACGTAAACAGAGTTAACTAAATATGGAGCTACATTCACATACTAACATTTAAGTTTCCCAGCTTCATTGTCATACTTAGTTTGTACCAAGATACAAAGTAAAATAAGCATAGAGGTTATGCCAACTATAATCTTCATGGCACCAAAGTCTTCATTATTGACTTACGACTCTTCATTTGGAAAATCCATTGGATCATCCACCCCTGGTATAAATAGTTCAATCAAATTGAGAAGAGGAAGATAGTTGTATATGGGGTCCAGAGAGAAAATGGGGGTTGTAGGACATATCTTCATATAGCAGTTTTCCCACAAGTTATGGATTATTATATCGGCATCAAGTGTGTATGGCATCATGACCCGAATGTAAGCTGTGTATGTCCTGATCATTTCAACATAAAAGTTATGGCTAAGTAGGTTGAACTCATTAGTGATTTCCCATTCCATGCAAAGAACTCCATGGTTTCTCACAACACCGTAAATAAATATAAAGAAAAGGTACCGTGAATCATACCAACGCAATGAGCTAGGTCAGACGACGCCTGTCTCGATAGTATGGAACAAGATGATCGACCCCCAAAAGTCATTATCTCCGACAATCTCTAGAGGTCCAATAAAATTCGAACTGACCTTACATCACAATCCCTCCATACTCCAAGCAATAACTACAACCTTTCCTCAGTGAAAAGCTCAAACCTTTGCATGGTGTTAAACTTGAAATGTGACATTTTTTTTATGACTAGGGTGGCTTCGAATGCTTCGCTCATGACACTTCCATGGTTTTATAGACAATGAAGGTCCTTAACATCTGTAAGAGCCTCAAGCTTGCCTATTTTTTTATTAGTTTCCCACCTTATCAAACATGTTGGCCTTGGTATCTTTCTGGATAGTACCTTAAAAAGTATACCACAACCTGGCCCCACCTCTAAAAGTTGCTTATAGTGGATAATTTCTTTTCTTTTCTCTTTTTTTCATTAAGATGGATCATTTTTTTAGGTACGAGAAAACTGAACATGTTTCAGATCCCTCCTATTTAATACCTACTACTTTCATTTTTTTCCACTCATATAGGTATGTTAGTGCTAAGTTATGTATCCCATTTTGGATTTAAGGATTTTTTTTAACCCTCTTCATTATGTATGTTATTAAATATCAATTATATGCTAGCTGAACATTGCTCTTTATTATACTTTCTCCAAAAATGACCTTGTTTCATGCAAGTAATAGGAGGATGTGTTTACATTATAATTGACTTTTAAGGATCATGTGGTGTGAACCCAAAGGGAAAGATCCCAAGAACCCACAGCCAATCTGAAATATACGCACCCCAAGAACGATAAATAAAGGTTGATGATCCACTTGAACCCTTGAACACAGAGGAACAAGGACCCTAAGTGTTGGAAGACGCCGCAAGGACGATCAAGCCTTGATAAGTCTGTTAGTTCAATCAAGAACCCTAGAGAGAAATCCACTCTCAAGTTTAAAGTTGCAAGAATTCAATTCTTTAACTCAATAACATAAACTGATAATCTGATTTCAAGAATGAGGAGTACAATGTATTTATAAAGATTATATTCTGAAATCATATCCTAAAAAAAAGATAAAATTCAATCTAAAATCTAAGAAGATAAATTCAAACTTTGAAACTGATAAATATTCTAAAATCTAGGGATAAGGATATTCAAAAGAATATCTTCTATCCAATCCTATCTAATTCAAATTACAAATTTTGCATAAAAGAAATAAACTAAAGATAATAAGCAATTTAGGCCCAAAATGTGATTATCTAGGCCCAAATAAGGCCTTCTATATATAGCCCATGGTCCAAGCCCTTTAATTTGAAGCCTTCAAGCCCAAAATATGATCTACATATCCATTTTCAGCCCAAATCACATTCATGACGTCCTTGGAGTCTTCTTTCTCATTTGTTGGTCCAAATGCCATATGTTTTGTTAAAATCTCTTCCACAAGCCCATTCAATGCTTCCTTGATTCTCTTGGCCCTTGCTCTTGTGATTGGTCCATTTGGCATTTGTGAAGGCTCATTTGAATTTGATGAATCATCTTGCTGAATCACATCATCATGTGAACCCCAAAAGTCCTATGGTGAAAAACAATGTATTGTTTGTTAATGTAGCTTGCTTTGTTCAGTGTTCACTCCTATCACACTATATGTTTGCTTTGTGCAGTATCCCATTTTGGATTTAAATTTTTTTTTTGAACCACCTTTGTTATGTGTCTTCTTATAGATCAGTTATATGTTAGATGAACATCACTCTTTATGAAACTTGGCCCAAGATCTTCCCTATTTTGCACAATTATCAGGATAATGTGTTTGCTTTTTCATGATTCTTGTAAGGATCGAGTGAACCCCAATGCATTACTATAGTGAAAACCAATGTGCTCTTTGTTCATGGAGCTTGCTTTGTGCAATCTTTAATACTATCTTTGACATATGCTTTACTACCTCACTTTGACAGTATCACATTTTGGCAATCTACTCACTTTTACATTAATAACATTTAATGATGCTTGATATTGAAATCGTGAAAAAACAGTTTTCCTTCTTTTTATTTTGACTTCATGTGATGAAATCGACCTATCATATCATGTGAGCTGGTTTGAGAGCATCAAATGTAATCATGTGAATTTGTTCCCCTTATTGATGTAGTTGTTGCTATTAGATTCATGGATATTCGAAAGTGGGAACATAATTCCAGTTCCCATTACCTAATGACTTTCCAGTTGTCACTTATTGCTTATTCATATATTGCAATGCCAATTGTGTATCACATATACGATCCTTTATCCTTATTTTCGCAAACCATTGTCACTAGCTAATAACTTTCAACTTTATGTAACTTCATCATACATCTTTCCTTTTCTCTCTTCCAATATTGCATCCTCCTTATCACATATTCATATATCATAGTGCCTAATGCAGTACCATTCAGACTTGACAAAGATAAAATAAAAAAAATGAAAAAGAAAAATAATATAATTAAAAAATTATGTTTGACTCAGTACCATCAATAAAGCATCGGTGCACTTTTCCCTTCATGAAAAATTATATGGCACCAGTTTCAATCATAAACAATTTTATTTCACATAACCTATAATTTATTAACTCAACTAAAAAGAAAAAAGCATTCACCTTCTTTTAGACAGCTATAGCTTTGCAATAGAGCTTCAACCCTGACTTATCTTCATCTTCCTTAGCATGCACATTACATGCAAGAAATATCAATATTATTTAGCATCAAATGCATATTATGTCATGCAAATGAAGCTCCAAAAGCGAAAAATGTATACTTCATCCATAAAAAAACAAGACACTACACATAACAACATCTAAAAGGTAAGACCAAGAGATCCCACATACTTGAAATGGAAATTCCTTAGAGTAAAGGTTCTATGTAGAAAAACTTTTGTATTCTTTGGAAGGAAAGAGAAAAGGGGCCAAAGAAGCACAATGCCCCTCTATGAAATCTGAGCTATTCAAAGTTGAAAATAAAGCTTCAATACCATAAATAAAGCACCGGTCCACCCTTTCCTTCATGAACAACTATATGGCACAAGATTCAATCAACTATGCATATCATGAAACTGCATACAATAAATTTTACTGTAGTTAACAGTCCTTCTTGCTTCATTTAATCATGCAATATTTTCCCTCATTCCTTTTCCTCAAAACCTGAATGTAAATCCTAGATCCTCTATACCATGTCATGTAAATTGCAATCATAATGAATGAGGAAATCGTTTCTCAATTTGTACATAAAACTACTAATTTATTACTTGTGTATCCTACTTTGAGACAATCCAAAATGGGATTTGAACATGCATAATTAGTTAAATATAGACCTTACAAAGATAAAATAAAGAATAAAAATCATAGTTTTACAAAATTGTATTTCATTCAAATAAAGAAGAAGACTTGTAATGACCAAAATTTAAATTGTGACCCAATCATCATTAAATAGATTTTCACAAATCGCAAGAAAGAAGCATGAATGAGTTCTTAAAATTATTTTATTATTGTTCATTCTTTTGTTTTAGGCTTGGATAAACTATGTTTTTTACATTATGTTTTTTAAATCCATGACCCACCACAATTTATCCTCCTAATATGGAGTTTACTTTTTATGCTACCTTCAACATGCACATATGATCATATCAGCCTTAACGTTGTCATGTTTCATCAATTTGCATGGCATTCAAGTTAGGTATCGTTCATTATACCTTATCCTTAGTAGTTCATTGTTCTATATGCTAACTCTGTTGAGATAATATTTTGATGATGACAAACAAGTTTTTGTAGGGATTATGATTTAGTTTTTCAAAATAAACTATTTTTCACAACACTTCCAAAAGTTACTCGAGTATTAATGTAAGTATTGAGAATACTCAAAGTATTGTACGATGGTACTCGAGTATTACTTAAGAACAGATAGTTTAAAACTCAACACTTTCAATGGCACTCGAGTACTGGTGAAAGTGTTGGCAACACTCGAGTATTGAGCTTCAATACTCAAGTATTGTTGAGCAAAATCATCTCTCAAAACTCAACACTTTTAATAGCACTCGAGTATTGGTGAAAGTGCTGAAAATACTCGAGTATTAAGTTTCAATACTCGAGTATCATGGAGTAAAACCAATTTCAAAACCTAATACTTTCAAGAACATTTGAGTACTCATGAAAGTGTTGACAATACTTGAGTTCTACACAACAATACTTGAGTATCGAGCTGCTAAAATCATTTTTGAACTTCAATACTTTCACTAGAAACTCGAGTACTCATAAAGGTATTGATAATACTCAAGTATTAAGAAACAATACTTGAGTATCGAGCTCAAAATCTTCTTTCTAAACTCTATACTCCAAAGATACTCGAGAATCAAAGGAAGTGCTTGCTCTAACACTTAGGAACTCACAATACTCGAGTATGGGTTATAAAACTCAAGTATCGAGAGTTATGTAAGCAATTACCTTGAGAAGAACTTATTGGATCTCGAGTTCCATTTCCAATATTGAAGCAGTGACAACACTTTTGTGCATACTCAAGAAGTTTTGAAAGTGTTAATAACAAAATGCCTCACAAACACACGAGTATCTCTATCAGAACATGAGTATTATCAACACTCTCTAGTTTTATCTTCAACACTTGAGTATCAACAAAAGTGTTCTTGTGTTTTATAACAATACTTCTCTCAAAACTCGAGTATACTTTAAAACTATTGTGAACACTCGAGTATTATCACTGAAACTCAAGTACCCTTCAAATTAATGAGATTTCACTATTTTATTTTGCCAACAACACTCGAGTGTTATAACTAAAACTCAAGCAATTACTTTTACTAACAGTATCTCGGTCTGTCAGAAATTCAACTTTATTTATAATCTTTCCTCTTTCATGCTTCATTTATTTGAATCCATTCTGCACTCATAAATGCTCACTCTTCCTACTTAAGCAAAGGGGAATCGGTCATCTGATTGCTTCACCGGCGTGCACTCAATGGACCAAAATTTCTGAAGACGACCATACTATGTGTTAGAAGCATTCGATGCATAACATTGAACAATGAAGCTAAGAGTAATGGAAACGAAGCTCTATCTAACGGATATTTATTTCTACTCAACTATAAATAGAAGAGCATTCAAGACGAAAGAAGAGAGCACACCTACCTACAAAACTGCATTTATTATCCATTCACATTCTTCCTCTGTTCTACTCTTACTATCATTAATTCTTCAGTGCTTAGCATTAAATTCTGTTGAGAGAATTTCTTTATTCAAGAATTGTATTTCTAAGAGAGAAACTCAAGGTTTGTGAACCTTGAGAACCTTGAGAGAGTTGGTTAGATTACAAAGAAAAAGGGGGAGAGTAATCCTCTATTCTGTTGAAATTGAGAAGGGGAGAATCTGTTATTCAGATTGTAAAGGTGTGAAAAGCCTATTATATTGTTTTTAGTGGATTTTCAAAGCTCAAAGATATCTGAGGAATGGACGTAGGTCAGGAGGACCGAACCAGTATAAATCTCTATGTCAAACTCTCTACTCAAACTCTCTTCATTTGAAGTTTTTTTAAAAAAATTTAAATTCTTAAATTCTACCAATTCACTCCCCTCTTGGTCAAATCCTATACTAACAGACTCAACTGCACAGTACCTTTCATTAATATTCTATCCAATGTAGCCTCTAATAAATTTGTCCTCTTTATCAGAATGTCAAGACTGTAAATTCCCAGTCATATGATATTTGAAATGTCTATTCTTTAGAATAGCCATCAAATATACTAACTCAACTATGTTCACATTTTTCAATGGACATTTTCTTATGCACTCAGACGATGTGCCATCAAAAGTTATGTTTTAGCTAACTATATACCATTATAATTTGCTCATAAGTTTCAGAAAACTTTATTCGTTGGGGCATTCCACATCATTCTATTACACAAAATATGATAAGTCTATATATGTTGTCCTATTTTCTGCCACCAATACTCTACTCTTCCATCCTTCTTGTTGCCCTCGCCTATTGATCTCCACCTCTATTATATGAATAAGACAAATTCTCCTTAACAGTTGGTTCCTTGCATGATCAACACCCATTGTTTCTTTTTTTTTTTATGATTATTAACGATCATCTCTCCCATTCATGTTCCCAACCGCATATCCATGTATCCTAACTTGGCTATGGTATCATTTTCTGTATAGCCTTTGCGTAACCAAGGCACTTTTGTCTTCCTTCCTTTTATAACAAGACGATTAACTTGGTTATGATTCCTTAACCAAGGCACTTTTGCCTTCCCTCCTTTTATAACATTTTCTACACAATCCAAGTTGTGTTTTTACTAACTTTTTAAAAGGTTATATCTTATTATATATATATATATATAGAAGCCTTAATTCATGCCATGCATGACACATCCTTCTATTAAAGTCAAATCTGATGAGCCCAATCATGTTTGTCTTTTTTGTGCAGTCGCCTGTCCACTTGTCCCATATTATTAACAACATGAAAGATCATTCTACCTTGCATCCTCTGCTTGATGCAGGACCTATTATTTCATGATTATGCTTATTAGTAATAGTCTATCATTGGGGAAGTTACCCAGTTCTATTTGTCACCCTACCCTTTTCCAGCATTCTAACAAACTATTACCCCTTGCTTGTATGGAGAGAAAATAAGGGAGGAAAGAAAACTGGGAGAGAAAATGAGGGGAGAAATGAGTTTTCCCCTACTTGTATGGGAGAGAAAAAGTAGGAGGAAGGAAAAGTGGGAGAGAAAATGAGGTGTGGGTCCCACCTTATTTTCTCTCTAACTTTTCTCTCCACACATGGAGAGAAAATGGAGAGAAAACTATTTTTCCTTATCTACCCACATTTATTACTTTTTTATTTTAAACCATTAAATTTAACATCTAACTTTTTTAAAATTCTGATTATAATTTTCTTTTTTTAGAAGGATAATCTTTACAATATATTCTAATATCTAATTTATTTTTTATTGCTTATTAAAACCCCATAACCTTAGAAAAATATGATATATTTTTATCTAAATTATTTTTTTGAAATATAATAACATGAAAACATATATTTAATAAATAATTTGATTTTAAATTATTTAATGATATTAATATTAATATAATTTTTCATTATCATATTTAATTTGCTATTATACTTTATATATTTTAAGTATACTTTATTTATTCAACTATTTAATAAAATATTTTCATCTAAGGATATTTTAGTCATTTAACTATTTACCTATTTTCTTTCCTCTCTGTTTTCTCCCGTCCATCTAAGCAAGATGGATGATAATATTTTCTCTCCACTTTTCTTTCTCTCCATTTTCTCTCCTCCCATTTTCTTTCCTCTCAACTTTTCTTCCTATCCAAGCGGAGCATTACTTTGACCACACACCTTGCCACGTTGTGAGGTTAACCTACCTCATTGTAACACCTCTCTTTACTAGCTTTAATTATCCATTAGAGCCCTTAATGGGACCCTTTGAGTCCATTATGTGAGCTAGAATTAGTTATCTTAGTAAATTTTAAAATACCCACTTGAGTTACTATTCCTTTGGAAGCTTAAAATTTTGGCCCAACTTTGAAAATTCACAACTAATTCTAGAAAAATTTAAACCACATGATTTAGGTCTCTAATTAAAGCTTTCTCAATCCCTTATAAGAGAAAAATATTCCTTGGACCAAAGTAATGCTCAATCAAAGCTGAAAAGAGTTGGAAAAATCACTGTTCATTTGGTCCAAAATGAGGGATTTTACCGCGGTGAACTTTTCCAATGTAAAAAGGGATTTGGTCTCTAACCACATTCGCTGTGGCAAAATTTTGAGTTAACTGTGGCAAACTCTTCTAGAATACACTTCCAAAGGGTGAACTATTAACTTCACTGGGGCGAACTTTGTGCTGTCAAATTTCTAGTTTTCTTCTAAAATTTGAAAAATCATATCTTTTTGCACACAAGTCCAAATTAAGCAAACTAGAAATCTACAAAAAGATTATGAAAAGGCATGCAAAATTTCATGGCAATTGGACTTCATTTACTCAATTTATCCTATTTTGTCCAAATTAAGGGCCTTGGACCCTTTTATTGCCAAGTTGCATGCTCATTTCCATATTCTTATGCATTTCATTCCACATATCACATAGCATGAACATGACTTAGTGTAGGGGTTTACTTTACATTTATCTATAGTTTTCACAAAACCGCTTAGATATACATCAAAACACCATATACAACATGTGCAAAATTTTCATCTCTATGAAAGCCATCTCCACTTACTCTTGCAACTCTTTTCCTTTGCCCTTAGAACTTGTGCCTATGGGTAATCATTGGAAAGGATGAGATTTCAAAGAAATCCCGCTAGCAAATATATCTAACAAGAACATCAGCATGCATGATTAATTGAATATAAACTAGTATACCATGACATGAACAACAATACCTTACTTCTAATATATTTGCACAAGGCCAAGACAATCAAAGCATAGCTACAACCATGCATACTCATAAGCAAAAATGTACATGTTAGGTGGCTACAACCACACATAAACATGGCAAATAACATATACAACAATCAAATGCAATGTGGATGTAAAAGTTAGAAGTGTTGCTACCTTAATACTTTAACTCTTCCAATGAACTTGGGGACTTCTCCTTGAATTGATGACTTCTATCTTGACAATTTACTACTCCTACACATAGCATAACATGACCCATCATCACTACTATGATACTCAGCCATTTTGAGCTCTTAACATAGCCAATGGTGTTTCTAATGCTTCTAAATTAGGGTTTTGCCTTTACCCTGCACAACTTGGCATTTTGAACTCAATGGAAACATTAAAATGCATAAATTCATACCCCTTTCCCTTTGAATATCCAGCTGAACGAAATTTGCCAAGAATTGGTGGAAATGGATTCTTGCATGATTTCCTCTTACATGCATGTACCATTTCTTTCCTACACCAGTTTCCAACCAATAAATGGAACAACCACATGCATAATCATGCCCCCTAATTTCAATCAGCTGTAAGAGATAGGTTTCAATGTAAATATCTCATAACAACTTTAAACCAACTCAAACTTGGCATCAACATGCAAGAAAATGGGCATAGAGTTGATTTGGAACACTTATTGCTAATGATTCTTGCTAAAACTCATTTCCTCTTTCAACTCATCCTCATCAAAACAGATCACATAATCACTTAACAAGAAATCTAAACTGATTAAGAGAGAAAGGAAGACTCATAGATGAAATCCCATGGAAGAATCAATCTTAAAACAACTTTTACCTTGAGATTTTGCTTGAATCTTCACTTTCTCTTATGCTTGGAGCTCCATGGTTTCTCTTCACTCTTTCATCTTGGTCTGCATGAAATGGAGGAGCAAATAGAGACTTATAAAAATCTGACTTCAAGTGCATTAGTGGGTTGTGGGTCCCATATATACTGCCAGAGCATTTTTACAATGATAAAAATACCACACTCTAATATTTTTCCACTCTCCTTTTCTCTCTTGGATAAGAAGGTGACAAGTGGCACACCCAACTCCTCACAATTCTCTTTTCTAAAAATACCCCTACATTTTCTTGTTTTCGGCTACCGAAAATGGTTTTCAGAATTTTCTGATCATTAAGGATATGTTTGACCCTAAAAAATTTGAAAAATTCATAAACTCATTAAGGTATTTTTCTTTTCTTAAAACTCACTCTAGAAATGCCCTTAATAAATTTTCTTCCGAAAATCCAAATTCGCCGATTTTTGGTTTTCGTACTGCCGTTCCAACAGCCTGTTTCTGATTTTCTGCTGAAAACAATTTTATAAAATAAGGCATTTCATGAGCTATTTTTACCCACTTTAAAAGTATATTTGTGAGGCTTCTTGACAATTTAAATAATAATATTTAGCTAAAAACTCATTAAATAGCCAAAATATTAATTATAAAAGAAATTTCCCGCGAAGGGCATTTTTGTCCATTTAATCTTATCTGGACTTCAATTACTGATCAGTGACTTTTTCTCTACCTTCTGGTGCCTGAGGTCATTTTCTGGTATTTTGGTCAAAATTACCAAAATGCCCTTGACTTTTCTCAAAATGACGTTTCCCCTTGTTATGGCTAAAGTGCGGTGCTGAAATACTTATTTTGTAGCCCCTTGTTTAGCTCTTATCCTTGGTTATAGAAAAATGAGGATGTTACATTCATCATGTCTTTTTTAGCACTAGCTTTCTTCACTGTTTCCTCATTCATGTTTATTTCTCTCGATCAACCCAAAACTCTTTCATAGCGCTTTCAACATGAATCTAAGTATTTCAGCACTGCACTTTAGCCATAACTCTCTACTATTGTTACAATCTACAATGCATTGCACATTTCATTTTGTCTTTATTCAATTTATGTAATTTCCTTCTCACTCTTCCCAATATATCACTGGAGGCTTTAACCGATAGATACCTTTCAAATATTAGCCTATGTTAGTTGCTGCTATCTAGATTCCTCTTAGCTATTAATTGTTTCTTAGTTAGATCATTAGTCCATAGCTTGAAACATGAAATTTCCCATATATATTCACCATACCATTACTCTTCATTCTTTCTCATACATGTCCCTCAGGAAGCACTACATTATCCATGGCAAGTCGTTCACTTCTAAAAGATTTGCTTGATGGTACTGATAGATGGAAGATCTTGGTTAGAGTTTTTAGAAAGTGGAATGTATACCTAAAGACTTCTCCCCGGGAGCTCTTCGCTATCTCAATGGTCCTTATTAATGAAGAGGTTAATTGCCAATCATCTTTGCACATTTCGTTATTGTCTTTTCATTTCCAGTATTTTATCTTTACTTCACTCTACTGCATGAGCAATTGCTAGAATTCTAATTTTGTCTCATGCTATGTGGTAGGACAATAAAATCCAAGCAAGTGTCCTTAACAAGAAGCTTCATGATAAATTTCAACTATCTGCAGTTGAAGGGAGCATATATTTCATAGCTAATTTCGTTGTTAGTCAAAATGTCAACCAATATAGGGCAACAAATCAAGTTTACATATGACAAAATTTAACACTGCATAAAGCAAGCTCCATTAACAAAGATTACATTGGTTTTCAATATTGGTGATTTTGGGGTTTGGCACAATCCTTATAGTATAATGAAAAAGTAAAAACATTCTCCTGATAATTGCATGAAATAGGGAAGATCTTAGAGAACGTTTAATAAAGGGTAATGTTCAGCTAACATAAAACTGATCTATAAGAACACACATAACGAAGGTAGTTAAAAAAAATTCTTAAATCCAAAATGGGATACATAACTTAGTACTTACAGACCTATATCAATGGCATAAATGAAAGTAGCAGTCTAAACATGCGGCCTTTGATAAATGTTCAGTTTTCCTGTACCTATAGAAAATATCCATAATAAGCAACTTGGAGATACGGGTGGAATGGATGGTATATACCATTAGTGACTATAAATGGTGACACTCTTTTATTGTGAGATGGGACATAAGTAAGGCCCACCATTTTGATAAGGAGCGAAACTTAGAAACCATGTATCAAGCCCAAGCCTCTCACAATTGTTAGGACAAAGACTAGCCTAAAAAAACCTAAGGTGGGAAACTCAAATTTCAATGGCTATTCAGTTAGTGGTCTGGGCTTGTGAACTTGTGGTCCTATTCATTAGTGTTAGCCACAAAGTCTGTCTGTATAACTCTCATTCCTCATGTCTAAAAAGTTATAGCCATTCTCAAATGCTTTATTAAAATCTTCCAGCAACACATGCCTTCCAAAAACACAAGTCCCGAAATGGCGAATCAACGATGAAACAACAGTAACTTAGATGATCTATTGTTGCTGTGTGACCAGAATCAAACTTCCTCCCCAATAATTACATCTGAGTTTGGTCCTCAAACTAACGCATCTTCACTAATGTCTCAGCTCCGTTTACAGATGACTCCAACTCAGACGAACATGGGTGTTATTTTCACAAATATTACCAATGTACAACCTCATCGTGAAGATCCTCTTTATAGAACAACAAAGGCATGTTTGTTCACTTAACGAAACAACTCCCTATTTGGCTGTTCACATTCTCTTCGATTACTAAATGTAATATTTCTTGCTTTCCAAGTTCTCCCACTTCGATGAAATCAAGTTCTTCAGCCCCGTAATGGCAATCAACCTGAAATAGAGAACCATGTATTCAAGAGGAGGAGTGCTCGGTATAAATCTCTTTTCACACTACCCACTGAAGAATCTCACAATGGATTAGAAGCTAAAAAAGGTTTGTGGCATTGACCATTATCATTTTTTATTATGACTTGCATGTTTTCTTTGTATTTGATATTGCAACTAATTGATGATGGACATTTTCTTGATGCAGCTATAATAAAAGGTCAAAAAAAATGTCCAAAATTGTTCTCTGCTACAAATCTGAACAAAACTGGTGATAGTTCGAATGCAAATTCAATCAAAGCCAGTCCTAACCTCTCACAAGGTTTGTTTGGTTTCAATGTTTCGGTTATTATTTTCCATGATAAACAAAATGTTAGGTACATTGCATGGCAATTACTATTATTATTAACCTCACACTAGTAGAAAAAAGCTTATTTAGACCGTTCCTTTTAGACCACACATGAAGCATAAGGTTTAAAAAATATGACCGGTGGCATATTTGTAATTAAGAAAATAAATTTAATATTATTTAGACCGCACCTGATGGGTGCGGTCTAAAAAAGACACTTTTTAAACCGCACCTGATGGGTGGGATCTAAAAACTACTCCTTTAAAAAGTGTCTTTTTCAAACCGCATCTGATGGGTGCGGTTTAAAAGGAGTATCTTTTAGACCGTACCCACGAAGTGTGGTTAAAAAGATTTTCAATTCAAATTTTACGGACCTCGCCATAACCTTTGCTCATTCACTCATTCTATTTCTTCTCTCCTTTACCATTTCTTTTTCTCTTGTTCAACCTTCTTCTCTTGTTCTTCTTCTTTTTGAAGTTGAAAAGTAGATATAGGAAAAGATCCAGAGATGCCACTGGGGTTAGCGAAGGTCCGTTGTGTCCTACTTAGAATTAGATCTGGTACTGCCTTCTCCCTCCTGCTCCGTCGTGTCCTGCTTCCCCCTCCTGCTCCTTTGCTATCTACTCCTACTGCCATAGAAGACCTTTATGATGCTGCCATGGATATTGTCCAACACCTCCATTCCTTTCTCCCACAGCTCCTTGCTTTGAAACTTCCACAGATCTGGTACTTCTTCTTGCTTCTCTTCATCTTCGTCACCTTCTTCTTTGTCTTCTCTCAAGTTTCAGAATCCTAATAAGACAAAAGCGCAAGGCAGAGTGAGTAATAAGCTCCATGGTTCATTTCTTTATGCTTGGATTGTTTTCTTTTTGTTGGCCATCTATATCTCCTCGAATATGGTGTCTCGTGAGCATTTTTTTATCATCAAAGCTCGAGAGGCCCCTGCATCTTTTGATCCACCTAAAGATGTCCTCCACTGTGCTCGATCGATATGGTGGTGAGAATTAATTGCTGAGTGGTTTGACTTATGAGAATCAAGATTTTTGGATTTGGGAACAAAATCGGAGATTGATTGTGTTTATGAATCAGAGTGTATATTTTTTTTAGAAGCTGGGGAGACCAAGAGAGGAAGAAGAGGGCAGTTGGGATTGCGTATATTTTTTTTTTTAAAAAACGGCACCTTTTAAACCGCATGTGTGCCCATGCGGTTTAAAAGGTGACATTTTTTTTTTAAAATAAGACATCTTTTAAATCGTATGTCAGGACATGCGGTCTAAAAAGTCTCATAGATGCGGTCTAAAAGGTTTATACTTTTTAAACCGGTCTTATCTAAACGGCATCTATATGCGGTTTGAAAGAGCTTTTTCGTGCGGTCTACAAAGCATTTTTTTCTACTAGTGTCAATGATTAAATGTATATTTTTAAACAAACTGATTAACTCATTATCATTATTGCAATTTATTTTGTACACTTGTATTATTATTATTATTAACCTCAATGATTAAATGTAACTTGAAGTGATATCACCTTTCTAAAGTCAGCAAAATATTAGAAATATTATAACAATATATTGCTAGCATTAGAAATGTAAGATTCAGCTTCATTATGGGAATATACACACACACATACACACATAGCCATATTAAGTATAGGACACTTATAATGCTTGCTTCATGCTGTCAACTTTTGTAGTTGAACCAGAACACAAAGAAAAAGCCATAGAGACATATAGAAGCATGGATGTCCCCACTCTTTTACCTTCGTTGACGTGTTAATTTTATGCATAATGCTTCTTTAACTTGTCTATGAAGTATAAATACGCTGGCATATAGGTGATGCGTTGGACAAATAAGTTTGTGTGTGAACCCAAGAGAGTTGGTTAAGGAAAGTCTATTGAGCTCAAATCTTGTCTGTTTTTTGACTTCCTTTTCTTTCTTACACTATCTGTTTTAATTAACTCTATAATTATTTGCAATCAATTTTTTACAAGATCCCATTCATTACACATGTACAACTTATGTGAGCCAATTAAATTTGTGTAGCTCAATATATATCCATGCTTATAACTTCTCCTCTCCATCTTATACAATAATGGACCCCATTTTGATTTTTTTTATTTGTATATTGTTGTATTTTCATCACACAAAACAAAACTACTATCTTTTTAGCCGAGTTTAATTGTGCTTGTTAAGTTATATGTGTGCATACCTATTGCAATTTAATTGCTATGTCTTCACAAGCTATAAAAATTTTCCTATACCTAATATCAAATCTCAAAATCCATTGTTCAATATGCGCGACAGTTGCCTATGAAAGAGGGAAAGGGATTTCAGAAACTGGGACAGCTTCAAGATTGACACATACCACTAACGATACATCTTTTGGTAGGCATGATTTTTCAGCCCTTATTTATATTAGCAATAACACCCACCTTACCACCAATACTCTCGTGTATTTCCATAGGCTAAGATCACTTAAGAATACTAAATTTTAATCTTCAACATTTTACTACATAAATTTTAATCTAAAAAATTTTAATACATGTAACTCTCAGCAATGAATCAAAATGTTTATTTACTGTTTTAGATCATTACCATATTAAGTTATATATTCTTTCAGACTCTGAAGTTAACTATGCCAACAAAGAATTTAGTCTTATAAATAATGATTAGCGAGGATAGTGAAGAGATATGCTCCAATCTAACTATTGGTAATAAACCTTACCTTCTTTCCATAAATTTAACACTTTCTATTATTGCAGATCAATTTTTTGTTGTACAAAAAAATATACATTAAATGCAATAGGTCAAAATTCTAGGAAATTTATCACAACCAATCCTCATGCTAGCAAAGATAATCAAGCTATGGTGGACGACCTGGGTATGAATGTCTTTGATAATACATGCCTTATTGTTAAAGCTCATTATTGCACCTATGTTAAACATTTCACTCCTATTCTCTTATAGGATATTTAGATGAAGATGACCTTGATCATACTTGTCAATATTGTGGTGCAATGTTTTGCTATGCTGAACAACTAAAGAAGGAAAAAAAACAATGTATTGCTAAGTCTTTCTCAATGTGTTGCCAAAGAGGAAAAGTTGTTTTGCTAGCATCAACATCTCCTCCACCCCCATTGTTTAGTTTGTTCTTTAATAAGACGACAAAGCTTTCAAGGAACTTTCATGATAATATCTGGCAATATAACAACATGTTCTCTTTCATATCAATGGGTGGCAAGATTAATCATGTCAACAAGAATGGTGGAGGCCCATATTCATTTGTCCTCAATGGGATGAACCATTATAATATCGGTAGTTTATTACCAATCAGTGGAGTCAAGCATGTCTTCTAACAACTCTACATATTCGATACTGAGAATGAGGTGTCTAATCAGATTTCTACCGTTAGGTAAAAATTGTAATGCATTTATTTCTAGTATAATAAATTTAGTTCCCACTTTGTCCTCCATCTTGGAATTCTTTAACATTATGTTTTCATCTTTTCCATCTAAATATCACCAGCAAGCATCAAAATGATTCAAGACTTGATCCAACCATTGTCCAAATCATAAAGAGTACGTTGGATGATAACAACTCATATGTTAAACAGTATCAGTTTGCCACTAGGATGTTAAGCAGTGGTTCAATATCAAAGATGAAGTTATGTCTACTAAATACCAGGAAAGACGGCAGAAATTACAACATCCCCACCGCCTCAGAAGTAGCAACTTTAGTTGTTGGGGACATTAACATGACGTTCTTTGTCAGAGAAATCATAAGTGAGAAGCAATTAGGCCATGCAAAGTGGATAAATCAATTACATACTTCTTATTTGCCATTGCAGTACCCTATTTTGTTCCCTTTTGGGGAGGATGGATACAGGGATGATATTGCACATAAAGTAGACACTCTTTGTCATACCAAGAGAAAAAAAGGGTTAGCATTTGTGAATACTTTTCTTACCATTTAATTACCAAGCAGGATGAAGTTTCGGTATTATTGCATTTATCAAGATTGCTACAACTATTTATTGTTGATGCTTACACAATGATTGAATCTCAAAGATTGTTGTGGGTCAAGACACAGTGGAAAGAACTGTGAGTTGTACTAAGGCTTATCAGATGTTGTTCTTAGAGGTGAAACAAATGCAACGTCAACTGGCAAACGAATTGTTTTGCCTTCATCGTTCACAAGCAGTGCACATTACATGATTCAAAATGATTGAGATGCAATGGCCATTTGCAGGTGGGTTGGATATCCTGACGCCTTTTTAACATTTACTTGCAACCCTACATGGCCTGAAATCATTCGTCATTGTAAACCTATGAACTTAAGAGCCTCAAATAAGCCAGAGATTGTGTCTCGAATATTTAGAATTAAGTTACATACCTTATTGACAACCATCAAAGAAGAGAGGATCTTTGGCACAATTAGAACAGGTTAGAACTCACACTCTTTTTAATATCATTGCTATATTAAATTTGTTTGAATTAAACACAATTGACATGCATTATACTCATGCGCTTATATGTCACTTATTTTATACTAACAGAAGTGTATACCATTGATTTCCAAAAAAGACGGCTCCCACATGCTCATATACTTTTGTTCCTAAAGCCTGATGACAAAATTACAACCACCGAAGCTATTAATAAAGCGATTTTTGCTAAAATTCCAGACAGATCAAAGTCACCCAGGCTTTACGAATTGGTTAAAAAAAAGTAATCCTAGGTCACCTTGTATGAAAGACAAGAAATGCACTAAGTATTTTCCAAAGAGATTCAATGATCATACCACAATGGATGATGAAGGTTATCCCACATATTGAAGAAAAGATGATGGTAGAATCATTGAAGTTAAGGGTATCCAACTTGATAACCCTTTCATTGTTCCATACAATGCATCTTTTCTCCAAAAGTTTGCAGCACATATAAATGTTGAAAAGTGTAATCAATCCACTTCAATCAAGTACTTATTTAAGTACATAACCAAAGGGAATGATCGTGTTGTGGCTTGTATTTTTGACAACAATTCTCATGAAGATCCAAATGCTATGATCGACAAGATTCAACAATTTTACATTTTTAGGTATATATCAGCATGTGAAGCTGTTTGGCACATTTTTGGATTTGAAATTCATCATAGACACCTTACTGTTGAAAGATTGAGTTTCCACCTTCCTAACCAGCAATGTGTCATCTACTCAAATACCATTGATGTTTCAGAGTTAATGTAAAGGCCAAGAGTTTGTGAGTCGCAATTTCTTGCACGGATGAAATTAAATGAGGTGGATGAATTTTCTAGGACTTTCACAAACCAAGAATTTCTGAACTTTTATATGTACCACAAACTCAAGCAATAATGGAAGCGTAGGAAAAAGGGCTTTTCGATTGCAAGAATTGGACATGTATCACCTACATCTGGGGAATTGTATAACTTGAGGATTTTGTTAACTAAAGTTAGAGATCCTACTTCTTTTGACCAAATCAAGATAGTAGATGGTTGTGTCTATAAGATGTTTAGGGATGTGTGCTTGGCCTATGGTCTTTTAGATGACGATAATGAGTACATTAATTATTGCCATACCGGAAGCTTTAACTTGGTCAAGTGGAAGTCACTCCGCAAGCTATTTGTCAGTATGCTTTTATGTTGTTGCTTGCAATGTCCATATAATGCATGGAATATATGCTCAAATCACCAATCGGAAGATATACTTTACATCAAATGAAATGATCCAATTTCTTCAAGTGTGGCTTCACCTTACTTCTTAGATTTTTAGTAATATTATTATATAACAAATAAAAAAACCTAACTTTTTGTTATTTTTTCAAATAGGTGTTATTGTAACTTTGCAAGATCAAGAGCGTTTGGCTTTACATGTGATTAATTCTGTGTTACAACAAAATGGAAATTCTTTAACTAATTTTCCTTCACTCCCATCTCCAAGTGACTGCATCTTGCCCAATGTGTCAAACCATCTTATTATGCTAGAGTTATCCTACAATGGATTTTCTTACAAGAATTATCTGATCAATTGATTGTTAACTTAAACTCAGAGCAAAAGCATATATTTGATTATGTTATGGGCTTATTACAAAATCCGTTTGGTGATTTCTTATTTGTTTATGGTCATGGTTGGACTGGAAAAACGTTTTTGTGGAATGCAATAACATCTACATTACGTGCAAGAGGAGACATTGTCCTAATCATTGCATCAAGTGGAATAGCCGCAACATTGTTGCCATCCAAGAGGATAGCAAACTCTAGGTTTGCAATTCCAATTAATATCACAGAATTTTCAATGCGTTCAATTCGACAAGACTCTAACCTAGCAGATTTACTTAGAAGTACCAAGTTGATAATATGAGATGAAGCACCAATGGTTCAACGTTATTGCATTGAAGCATTTGATCAAACAATGCATGATATCATGCATTGCATTCATCCTTCTGGTGGTAAATGCATTGTTATGGGGGGTGACTTCCGCCAAATCCTTCCTATCATTCCAAAAGGAACTAGAGCAAATATCGTTAATGCATGTATCAATTCCTCTTACCTATGGCATCATTGCAAAATCTTCCATCTCACGGGAAACATGAGGTTGGCTTCACATTCAACCAACAGTGACCAACATAAGCTATCATGGTTCTCTAAGTGGCTTCTACATGTGGGGGATGGGAACCAAATCCACCATACTGATGACTAATCAACTATTGAAATTCCTGCTAACCTATTACTACCACCATCCTCTGATCCAATTGCTGCAATAGTTTCCTCAACTTACATGCAATTGTTAAATGATTATTTCAACGACAGAGTAATTCTTGCACAATTGAGCTAGTCAGAAAACTAAATGATTATGTCTTATCATTGCTCCTAGGTGATGCAATGGAATACTTTATTTGTGACTCCATTTGTAGGTCAACTAATGACTATGATAGTTTTGATAATCTTTACACAACCGAGTTCCTCAACTCAATTAGTAGCTCAAGAATGCCTTCACATAAGCTATGTCTGAAAGTTGGAGCTCCCATTATGTTATTAAGAAATATTGACCAGACAGTAGGATTATGCAATAGGACGCGACTTCGAATAACAAAGCTAGGGAAATCTGTTATTGAGGCCATCACATTAAATGGATCAAATCAAAATCAAAAGGTTTTGATTCATAGGATGGACATGAATCCTTCCAAGGGTAGGTACCCTTTTCGTATGACTAGAAGACAATTCCCATTGACTTTATCTTTTGCTATGACTATCAACAAAAGTCAAGGGCAATCTCTTCGTCGTGTTGATTTATACCTCTCCACACCTGTCTTCAGTCATGGTTAGCTATATGTTGTACTTTAAAGAGTTCGAAGCATGGATGGATTGAAGATATATGTCCCCGACCAAGGTGTTGAAGGTAAGAGAACAATAACAAATGTTGTGTACAAAGAGATCTTTAGGAATGTTCAACCATCATTCATGAAAACTAAAGGCTGAAGATCTTTCTTAAAATGGTATAATAAGAAGTTTTTTGTGGTTTGAAATCTTTTCTCATTTCATAGGGTCATCTATTTTTTCTTACAAACAACAATTATATGTTCTAAATGTGGTTTAAAATCTTTTCAATTTTATGCAATATGATATTTCTTCCCATGCATTGCTTAGGGGAGCACTTGCTAGTTCGAAGAATAATAAAAACTCCCATGGATTTGATCAAACAAACGACAAATACATGAACAATCTCACACCTAAATCAAACATCCTATATTACAAACCTTTTGATACCTACCTGGAGAGATCTATCAATCCAAGACTCTTGTACTACATGAATATAGCACATGAAGAGACCCATCAATGATCTCATTTTTTCAAGTGAAACATATTTTTCCTCGAACTAATTTTCCTATATCACTCCAGAGTGTCCAAAGCAAATATACAAATACGGGTATGGGTATCAATGAAAGCACAAAAATAGATATAGGAACCCACTTCAGAACATTGTGACGAGGCCCTTGTCTTTGGGCTGTGGTATTATAATACATGATGAATGCACTACTAAATGACATCATCATGCTTATGATGGAGATTAATAATGTGATGAATCCAAATATTAACTTTCTGGGCAATGACTTGTAGTGAAAATCATACTCTGCATGCCGTGAGATAAGGATGGAGAAGAAAATAAATAAGGAAGTTGAGGATGATATCATTGCAATCGCATCAAATATGGAAAATATGATGAACCACGTTGTCTCATCCACTAAGTAATGAGGGCTTCCTGTATCGTCCTTAACGCCACCTGGTATACTGAATGTAGCAGTGAACACTCCAGTAGTAATAAGAGTCGAAAAAAGTATGCAACAATTTGCTGTTTTCTTCGTCCATGATTGTGCTTCTTCCACTAAATCTTTATGATTCTTTGTGAATAGTTCTTGAGGAGTCAGGCCACCAACTTTTTCCTCCATGAATGATGGTGGCACCATCTTCTTCACTTCCTACCATGTTAGAAAGGATATGCATGCATATATGATACCATCAATATGACATTATATATACTATTTACAAAACAATGACTCATTTCTCATGAGTAAGAGTGTGTGCGTGCATGCATACGTGGTAGTGCATGGAAAAAAAAAAGGACTAAATGTTTAGGTAGCTAAATACCTCAAACCATAATAACTCAAGAGTCATCTGAAATGCTGCCCCAGAAACTAAGTTTAGTCGATCCTTTGATGGCAATGATGCAGCCATGTGCAATAAATTGCTTCCATCAGATTCTTTGCAATGTATTATTATATCCTTGATTGAGCCTATGCCACGTGTGAAGTTGAAGATATCAGCTTGACGATGCAAAACTGCAACGTGAATGATGCTTCCAATCCTGTCATCAACTTCCCATACCAAAGAAGGATAGGTACTCATAAGCAACTCTAGAAACTTGAAATTCCCAACTTTTGCAGCATTAAATACTACATGTGGAGGTATCCTTATTTTTTCAATGATCTCACTGTGACTTAGCCGAAGAAATATGCCATTCCACAAGTATCTTAGAAGCTCATGTTGTTGAGTTTGCTTCAAACCTAGGAAACACAATATAAATATTATTAATAAAAAAGTACTGTACGTTGATTCAATCGTATCACCACCTCTTTCTGATTACAGGTAAGTAAATCTACAGTCATAAGGCAAAGTTATAGCCTAATTAAAACTATAAAACCATAATGAATTTAAATATTTGTCCGCCAACAACGTTTCGATAAAAAAACATGGGATATTGATTGGGTTTTTGTAATGATATTATTTTAACACCAATCAACATCATTAATTAGCTTCAAAAGCAACTGCTACTAAAGTTTTATAGATCAACGGAGATATATAGGAAGTGCTAAAAGGAAAGGAAAGAATTGACATGCCTAAAGGCTTTCGAGAGAATATTTGCAATACTGTCTCTCCTTTATTATCCATCTTAAAAGCTAGATCTGCCTTCATCTTTAGCAACTCCAATGCTAAATCTGGGCAAATGAATAAATATAAATGAAAGTGATATAATAATTGTGTCAGATACAAGTTATACTTCGAATTACAAACTTATCAAATTTTGCAGTCTCTTGTGCGTGTACTTACCATAGATTCCGGCATTGACACAAAGGAAGAACAGTGACTCCAAGTCAAATTCAAAATTCTCAGAAATTGTACTTTTGTATAGATATCGTGCCATTTCACTTTTTCCTTGTAAAGCAGCAATGTGAAGTGGTGTGAAATGTTCTCGGGAGCCCGCTTTTGTCAGCAAGTTTGTATTCTTTTTCTCCATCATATCAACAATCTCCATATTCCCAGATGCTACTGCGAACATAAACGCTGTGTTTTTGTTCATGTCTTCTGATTCCAAGTAATCTTTTATGTCAATGCCCGTCATTATTTTATCGTCCTCCAGATAATTCAACAGCCGCCTCACAAAACCAGCCTGGTTTGCTTGGGTGGCCACGTGGAGGATGGTCTCCTTCTGATTGGTTAAGTCAGCTTCTAGTAGACGACGCCTATCTCTCCTTTGTGTTGATTCTAAGATTCTCTCTGCTGCTTTCCATTTACCATCCTTTGCTGCTTTGTACAGCTGTAGGTATATTTCTCTAGCCTCTGCTGAATCAGACCCACATGAATGAGAGATATGAGTTCCACATTAGATGAAGAGTGAGCTACTAGTTAAAAGGAAAACCTCAATTTTCTTGCCAAAAAGGGTTTAAATGAGTTGGGTCCAAATCACCCCACCAACAAGATCCTCACATTAGTAGCAAAATTTAAACTCACAACATTTTGAGTTGTAAGTCAATTCCTTATCAGCTAGATAAACCTTTATTGGCAAAGACAACATCATTTACTACCATCTCCCTACACTCTACTCTTTTAATATAAAAATCGGTTAACTTTCCTTTAGGATATTTAGGAAACTAAATATATTATTTTAACGTATTTATATTCATCATTTTTCTTGAAACTAAATTGCCGACTTATAAACTAATATATAATGTAATGATTAAGGGGTACATATAATATTTACAATGCCCATTGACAAAGAGAGAGAACCTTGACTAGGCGGAAGATCTTGTGTGGAACTACCATTTCCTTTGCGGATTTATAAAAAGGAGGGTTAGTGTAATATCCAAGTTTTCAATAACTAGATATAAAGGCTGAAAGAATTACTACAGACTAATCAAGGGTCCTGAGGATGAAATAAAAAGAAAGAGTGAGAAATACCATTTGTCAAATATAGAAAAATGAGAAAAAATAATCATTTTGAAAAAATCAAGGGCATTTTGGTAAATTACGAAAAGTCAAAGAGTATTTTGGTTAAAATTTGATTAAATTATCAGAAAATTTTACAAAGTTCCAAAAGATAGAGAAAAATTCATTGATCATTAATTGAGACCCGGTTTAGATCAAAATGACAAAAATAACCTTTACGGGAATTTTTAAAGGTTATTTAATATTTGAATATTTAATAAATAATTAATTAAATATAATTATTTAAAATATACATAAGCCTCATATGTATGATTTCAAAATAGGGAAAAATAGTTCAAAAATCTTAGTATTTTATAAAATTGTTTCCAAAAAGAAGTCAGAGACAGTTTCGTAAAACGGAAAGAAAAAGGCCCTAAAAAATTTTAGAAGCAGAATAAGGAAAGAAAAATTTTGGAATGACTAGATGAATTTTGGGAGTTGTTAATGACCCTAAACTAGTCAAGTGATCATAGAGTTCTCAAAAAGTATTTCTGACCCGATAAAGTAACTTTATGAACAATTAAAGTAACTTTATATTCATAAAGCAAATTGTGGGGACTGAGATTCACCACCTGTCATTCTCTAATGAAAAGATGAAAAGTATAAAAGATATTTCAATTATGTGATAGAATATATCAGAGAAAGTTACTTTATTAGTCCAATCAGGTCCCGCAGCTTGGATGACATAAGCCTTATGGCATCATCATGGACATGTGTCAAGATCATGCCTTGGAAGCATACGATGTGTCCATTTGTAAGGTGATTAAAATTAAGGGCCAAAATCTAGCCAACACATCTTGCAAATATGCCAAAGTTGAAGGACCATTTAGCAAATAAAAGTGTAGATTTTTTTTTTAAATACTTCTAGCCATTTCAAGAGACCAAAAGTTGGCAAAACATAGAGAAGAGAAGAGGAAGAGTGGCGTGAAGTGAAGAGGAAGAGGAATAGAGCAAAATCCACCCAATCTTCAAGGTAAGTTGTGATTTTACTATGTAATCTCCCATATTCTTCGTCTCCTACCACTCCTTTTCCCTTTGATCGGTTTGTTTTTTTTGCCAATATGTTGTGTACATGCTGCTGGAACTATATGATTTTAGGGAGAGAAAGTGAGAAAGAGAGGGATTTAGATGAAATAGTTGTTAAAAAACAACTATATGCTTAATTTGGAACATAGTGATGGTTGTTTTGTGTTGTTTGCATGAATATATGAATTTTTGGCATAAGGTTACTGTTCATTGCTGCTAGCCAACACTGTTCATGCAAGGGAAAGAGGGATTTTGTGATGTTTAATGATAGGAAAAGAACTAGGAAGGTGATTATCTTGTGTATGAAGATGGAAGTTGAAATTTTTCATTTTTGGAAAATTGTGTGTAGATTTCGTCCAGGTACAGAACAGTGGAAAGAAGTGTGATTTTGATGATTTTAATGTTTCCAATGAGTTTAGAATGCAAAATTGGGTAGGGTATAAGTGAGAAAGAAATTTTGGAAGCATTAAAATCAAGTTTGGCCAAGTTAAGAGTTTCAGGGCCCCTAAAGTTCAAGAAACATTTTAGTGAGGTTTTGAATATTTTAATGCATTGGATATGACTCATTTTTAATGCCAAATGCATTATGATATATGTAGGAAGTTAAGTTGCAAAGAGAAGTCTCCAAGGAGCAAAAACAAGTCAAACTAAGAGACAAAGGTAGCAAAGCTACTAATTTTACATTAATGTTGCTCTTGATTATTGTTCATTATTTGTGCTATGTCACATGCCAAATATGTGTTGTTTGAGCATATGATGTTATGCTTATACATGCCATGGTGATGTGCAAGTGTTTTAAAAATGAAAGCATAAAATGTTCATGCATATTTAATTAGATAATGAATGGTGATCATGCATATTAATGTTTGTGTTAGTGCTTTTACTATGGGGATTTCTTTGAAATCTCACTTTTTCAAAATTAACATTTCCTAGGCCAAGTTTATAATAGAGGCAAAAGCAAGTTGATGGATACATGTAAAAGCCTAATGTCTTCAAGTTGCAAGGGAGGCCTATTTATGTTGTACATGTAATGTATGTTGAGTTTTAAAAATGTGTATGTTGAACGTCAATTTGGGATTTATGGTTAGTGGCATTTGAACATGTTGGAAGGGTTAGAGAATTGTGTTGAAGAAAAGTATGCATGAAAAAGTGAAGGCAAGAATATGTTAAGAAAGTGACAAAAAAGTTCAACACCCTTGTCAAAACCATAACTTGAGGTAGAAGTGAAATATAGTAAATCAAGTCCAATTTCTTTGAACTTCTCCAAATAAATAGTTCACATGGCAAGCTTTAAAATGAGCCTAAGTTTGCTTGATTTGGAATTTTGTGAAGAAAGTTATGATTGTTCAAAATTAGAAGAAAAATCTAGAAAATTGAAAAATGACTAAATGAATAGTGTTTTTTCACAAATTATTCGGTATTAATTATTCAAGAAATTGGACAAATGGATATTTTTACCCTGTAGGGAACTTAACAAAATTTATTTAGAGACTTAAACCACTCAATTTTGATTTTTCTAAAATTAGTTATAAATTTTCAAATTTAACTAAAAATGTGAAATTTACCAAGTGAATAGTACCGATAAACAGTAATTTTACAAAGTTTTAAAATTTTACTTGGTTAGCTAATTCTAAGCATTAGAAGGCTTTAAAGTGGTTCATAATGGTCTCTAATATAAAATGAAGTAAATTAAAGAATGTGTTACAGTTAGCACTTGGAACAATGAGTTGAGTGTATGTGTCAGTTGATCACATGAATTCTTTTATCAATTCTTCGTCGTATTCGCTGTGAATGGTGAAGAATTTGAGAGTGATTTCTCAAATTTTGAGCATTTGGAGCTTATTATTAATCCACCAAACTTCCAAGTCATAATTTATTCACATCTACTTTGAGAGTTGTGTCATCCTCCAACTCATTAAAGTTAAAGTATTAAAGTTTGAGGGCCCTATTCAAAAGAAATGAATTCGTAGGGATCTGATATGAAATTGAGATAAACAATAAGGACTTGTGAATTGATTCTTCGTTGAAAAACAATTCTTTTGTCTGAGAGGCAGGGAGGGAGGGGGAGTACCTTGATGATTTGAAACGATGTTTTGCTGAGGTAGTGCTGATGAATCTGTGGAACTTTCATCTCCTGCCGCTGATTCCCTTGAAAATGAACAAGAGTCCAATAGTCAGTTAAGTACTTTGAATTTATTTAAATAATAACATTCATCTTCTTAGAAAATGAAGTTCTCTCTTTAATTTGTTATGATAGGAGAGGTTACACTTGGATAACATGTGAATTAGATGATAGAAATGGTTATAAATTAGGCATTATTTCTATATACATACATATATATTGATTTTTTTAATGAAAAATAACATATTATTTTTAAATGTGTGTATATATGATATAGGACCTTCTTGAAATTAAAAATTATTTAATAAAGATGAAATTTATTTATAGTAAATAATATTTTTCATCTACAATATGTATGATTTTGTTTTATTGAATATATTTAATTAGCATAGATATGCTTATGAATGTGAAAAATATGATAAGAGGGATTACCTAGCAGATGCATCTGAATTTGACAGTTGAATATCTGGCGAGTTGTTTGGATTCCCAGATCCTAAACAAAATCAGTATACGTATTCCAACACAAGGAAATCTCTCACACTAACAAAAATTGAACCAATTCTATGAACAGCAAAAATCATTCTTCCTTTAAACAATTTAAAGTAGCATTGATTAAGAAGAAATATAAAAAAGAAACTGCAGCAGTAACAGAATAATATAAAGAAAAGGAAAAAATGGATCCGTAAATCCTTACGGTTTTGCCTTAATTCCCAACCAAAAAAAAAATTGAAAAGGAGGATTTATAAAATGGAGGATTAGCAGTTGGAACAGTGAGTGAGTGTATGTGTTAGTTGATCGAGTGAATTCTTTTCTCCATTTGTTTTATCAATTCTTCGTCGTAATCGCTGTGAATGGGAGTGATTTCTCAAATTTTGAGCATTTGGGAGCATATTATTGATCCACCTCACTTCCTAGGCATAATTTGTTCACATCTACTTTGAGAGTTGCGTCATCCTCTAACTCGTTAAAATTAAAGTTCAAGGGCCCTATTCAAACGAAATGAACCCTAGGTACCTGATATGAAATTGAGATAAACTATAAGGATTTGCGAATTAATTCTTCATTGAAAAACAATTCTTGTTTGTGTGAGAAGCAGGGAGGAAGAGGAGTACCTTGATGCTTTGAAACAACGTTTTGCTGAGGTTGTGATGATGAATATGTGGAACATTCATCTCCTGCCGTTGATTCCCTTGAAAATGAAACGCGAGTTCAATAGTTCGTTAAGTACTTTCTATTTAAATAATATCCTCCTTCGTGCAAAGTATGATAGGAGAGATTACACTTGGATAACATATGCCGGAGATTTGTCCATGCTCCCAGATTCTAAACAAGATCAAAACACAAGCGAATTAATTAAAGTTCAAGGGCCCTATTCAAACGAAATGAATCCTAGGGATCTGACATGAAATTGAGATAAACTATAAGGATTTGCGAATTAATTCTTCGTTGAAAAACAATTCTTGTTTGTGTGAGAAGCAGGGAGGAAGAGGAGTACCTTGATGCTTTTTTTTTTTTTTTTTTATCTGAGTACCTTGATGCTTTGAAAAAACGTTTTGCTGAGGTTGTGATGATGAATATGTGGAACATTCATCTCCTGCCGTTAATTCCCTTGAAAATGAAACGCGAGTTCAATAGTTCGTTAAGTACTTTCTATTTAAATAATATCCTCCTTCGTGCAAAGTATGATAGGAGAGATTACACTTGGATAACATGTGCCGGAGATTTGTCCATGCTCCCAGATTCTAAACAAGATCAAAACACAAGCAGAAATTCAATACACTAGATATGCCAAGTCGGCAAAAGTCATTCCCCTTTAATAAACACTTGGAAATAACATTAATAAAGAAATAAAATAAAGCTGCTGTAGAAACAGGAGAATATTAAAAAAAACAATTCGAGATGCTCTCCATGTTGTTGTCGTCGTTATCATCATCAAAGAAGTAAAACAAACCAACACATGTTTTATAATTTTTTTTTAAAACTATCTCTATTGATTACATATAAAAGTTTATATTAGTTTCTATGATGTGACAGTTACAATGTACATGATTAAAAATAATGTTATAGAAAAACTAACAAACATTTATTATAAATGACTAATATATTTAATGATTTTTTTATATTTGTAAATTAGTTATGTGATAAACATTAGTATTTTCTATTAGGTATGCATGTCTGTACCAATTAAGAGATTATATTAACTCTAAACTTGAGGTATGAAGAAGGACCTTGGAATTAGAGGGTTTTTAATTGAGTAGGAGTAAGAGACAGAATATATGCATTTCAATTTTGATAAAACAAGAATTAGAAGTGATCTGAAGGTTACAATGGGAGATCAGATCATTTCACAATTGAAAGAATTCAAATAGTTGTGATCAATTTTATAGAAAGATGGTGAAATTGATTATGTTAATCATAAAATGCAAGCCAGGTGGTTTAAATTGAGAGAGAAAAAAACCTAAGTTATACATGATCAAAAAGTACGCAATAAAGTAAAAGAGAAGCATTATCGTACTACTATTCGACTAACAATACTTTATAGTAGTGAATGTTGGGCTTTAAAGGATGACAAGAGCATAAAGTGTGGGTAGATGAATAATAATGTTAAGATAAATGTGTAGTCATATGAGAAAAAAATATGAGTCGTAATGAATTTATTCAAGGAAGAGCTGGAGTGACACATATTGGAAAAAGGGTAGAAAATCATTTGAGGTAGTTTGGACGTGTACAGAGAAGGCCAATATATGCACCAATGAGAAACGTCGATCAAGCTGTATGGACTCAAATTAAAATTGGTAGGTGAAACCAAAAGGCATGCTCAATAAGGTTATTCAGCAAATCTCTTAGTTAACAGTGTACACTACCAAAAAAAAAAAACAATTTCAGTAATAACTTTCAGCGATGACTTTGGGGTTGCAGTTGAAGGTGCCTTTTAATAGCAACCTTTTTCATCACCATTAAAGGTGACTTTCAATAGCGACAATTTTCTGTCGTTGCTAAAGACTAGACTTTCAGCAAAGTTGCTGCTCAAAGTATGAAATTTATTTTAAATTTTAAAATATTTAAAATTTATTTATTTTAAATTTATTGCCTTCGGTGGGAACAAAAAAGTTACCACTGAAGGTAAGAAATTTATTTTAAATTTAAAACTATTTAAAATTTATTTATTTTAAATTTATTATCTTCAATGGCAACTTAGAAAAGTCACCGTTAAAAGTAAAAAATTTATTTTAAAATTTAAATTACTTAAAATTTATTTATTTTAATTTTTTTGCCTTCAACAGTTACAAAAAAGTCGTCGTTGAAGGTAAGAAATTTATTTTAAATTTAAAATTTATTTAAATTTTTTGCCTTCAGCATTGACTTTTTCAGTAACCGCTGAAGGAAAGAAATTTAATATTTATTTTATTTATAAATTTTTTTATTAAAAATAATATTTTTACCTAAAAAATAAAAATAATGAAATTAATAATTATATAAATGTATAAAAATATTTGTATATTAAAATAATATATTATTCAATCAATAATATACTATATATAAATAATAATAAACATATGTATTAAAATTATCACCCAATTTACTTTTAGTTTCTAATAATATTAGATATTGTATATATAGATATACATACAAATAATATATATACACATAAATGTGTGTATGTACATAAATGTCTACAATTTATTATGTTATAAAATATTATATATATATTTAAATATGTGTTTATAATATGCAAAGTCATTGCAACTCAACTGGTAAAGGCTCACACACATGACCAAGAAGTTTGAGGTTCGATTCCTAGAATATTTAGATTTATCAGCTAGCGACATGTTGAGTAGGTGAGGAGGCATATATGTAGCAACACGTGGTATGTAGGGAATGGTGGTGATGTGGCGGTCATCGGTGTCGTGGCATCAGCTAGTAATAATGTGGCAGTCACCGGAGTAAATTATTACTTTTTAAATAATTGTGAAAATACTTTCAGCGGTGACTTATATAATATACTCAATTTTCTGTAATTGAAAATGAAGGCTAAATAAATAGTTACAGAGGAATTAAGGGTCTGGAGAGTAAAAGGAAAGAGTAAATGTGGAAATAGAAAGAAAAGGAGGGGTAAAAATATTATTTTCCAAAATGTAGAAAAGGTAAGGGTAAAACGGTCATTTTGGAAAAGTAATGACATTTTGGTAATTTTGAAAAAGTCAGAAGGTATTTTGGTCAAAATTTAACCAAAATATCATAAAATTTCACCGAGCCCCAAAAGATAGAGAAAAATTCGTTGATCAGTAATTGACGACTGGATTAAGACAAAAATAACCTTTACTAGAATTTTAAAGGTTATTTAATATTTGACTTTTTAATAGATAGTTAGTCAAATATAACTATTTAAAGTATCTAGAGGCCTCAAATATCTGATTTCAGAAGATGGAAAAATAGCTTCAAAATTCTAGTAATTAATAAAATTGTTTTCAAGAGGAAGTCAAAAACAGTTTTCCGGATTAAAAAGAAAAAGACTTGAAAAAACCCTGAATTAGGGTTTTCTTCAAAAATTTATTAAAGGAAGCAAATGAAGATATTATGATAATGTGGTATAATTTATTAAAATAAAGTTGTTTTATTAGTGTAAAGTTGATCTGTCAGTAGAATTGGGCCCACAAGTTTTAACATGTGCTCATCTTCATATAAGATATTTCAATACCACCTCCACCTACATATTTTCGCGCAAGACACCAAAATAGAGAGGAAACCCGTGGAGAGCAAAGAGGAAGCAAAGAGAGCAATTTTCAAGCCAAATCTCAAGGTAAACCCATGTTCCAAGATTGAAATCTCTTATATTCATGATTCTTAGGCTCTTCTCTCCAATTCTATCAATTTGTTTTTCTCCAAAAATGGTTGTATGGGCTGTTATGAAGATGATAAAGTTTAGGTTTTGAGAGAGAAAAATAAGAAAGAGTAGGATTTAGATGAAATAAATGCTAAGAATCAACTATATGCATGATTTGGAGTATATTGGTAGTTGGTTTGAGTTGATTTGAGCTTGCATGCAATTTTTGGCATGAAATCACTGTTCATGGCTGCTGTTAGACATTGTTCATGCAGGGGAGAAATGCTTTCATGTTGCAAAATGATGGCAAATTGGTCTAGGAATGATCTTATGCATATGTGTAGTAATAGAAGTTGAAAAATCACATTGTTGGAATTTCTAAGAAAGGAATGGGTTTTTTGATAATTTTGATGATTCCAATGGATTTAAAAGATAAAATTGTGTAAAGTAGAAGTAAGAAAACAATTTTAAAAGCATTAGAATCAATTTTGACAAAGTTAAAATGTTAGAAACCCTAAGTTGTCAAGATTGAATCCTAAGATTTTTAAGTGTTATAACGCTTCGAAAATGGTTTGTGATTAATGCCAAAAGCATTATGAATTGTGTAGGAGTGTGAATAGCAAGGAAAAGTTGGCAAATTCATGTTATCAAGGTAGCAACTTCTCTAACTTTTACATTTACATTGCAATTGATTGTTGTGTATATTGTTTGGCCATTATTGATGTGGGTTGTAGTCCTATGACATGTAAACCCTTACTTGTGCAAGGTTGTAGTTATGCAAAAATTTGATATGTCTTGGCCTTGTGCAATGAATGCTAAGGTGAGAAAGTAAGGTGTTGTTAATGTTTCATGGCATGTGAATAATACATAGTTATAATCATGTATGTTGATGTATTAGTTATAATTATTTGCTATTGAGATTTCTTTGAAGTTTCATTCTTTCCAATGACTCACCTTAGGTTAAAGTTCAAAGGGAAAAGTCAATGATATTCAAGACTAGGTGGATGGCTCCCAAAATATTGTAGAAAACTTATATATATTCCTTGTATTTTGCCTATGTTAACTTTTAGATGAATGTATATTAAACTCATATAATATCAAGTATGTGATATGTGCTGCACATATATGCCAAGCATGCTAGATAATTATGTTATGATATTCTATACATGAAAAGAGTAAAGCATGCTGAAATTGATGAAAAGGGTCTAACATCTTTGTTAAAGGCCTAGGTTGAGGTAATGAGAAAATAGAGGAAACCAAGTCTAAATGACTTGAAATTTTTTAGAAAAATACTACACATTACAAGCTTTAAATTGAGCTAAATTTTGATGTGTATACAGAAATTTATGATTTTCTAAAGTTAGAGAAAAAATCTGAAAAATTGAAAAATGACTAAATGAACAGTGAATGTTTATTGATTGAAGAAGAAATTGGTAAATGAGTATTTTTCCTTTGTAGGGAATTGAATAAGCTTTATTTAGAGACTTGAACCACTTGATTTCGATTTTTCTAGAATTAGTTATAAAGTTTTAAAATTGGCCAAAATTTTCAAGTTATCAAGTAAATAGTAACTCGGGTGAGAAAATTTGAAATTCATTTGAATAACTAATTCTAGTTTGTGTAAAGGTTTCAAATGGTTTAGCTAAGACCTCTAATGTGTGGTAAAGCTAAAGGAGGAAGGTGTGACAACTTACCCTTGGGCGACGACAAAAAATTCGTTGCCAAAGATATCCTTCGGTAGAGACAAAAAAAGCTTTGTTATTGACGGGAGTATCTACATAATGGTATAAAACTAACATCTATAATTTACTCTGGTGACTGCTGATACCTTTAGCTACAGCCCCTACGGCGACGACTTGTCGCCGCTAAGAGACTTTCAATTACTGCTGAAAATCAATTTTTTTATAGTAATATTCAAATATTGGAATTTTGATCGAGTTATATGATATCATATGATCTATATAATTAATCACATTTAGTGAAATAAGCTTTGTTATTGTTGACGGGAGTATTTACTAATCACTGGAGAAATTGAACCATTGAGGACATGAGACCTGTCATCGGTGTGCATGTAGAGAAATATATATATATATATATAGAGAGAGAGAGAGAGAGAGCGAGAGTGAGAGAGAGAGAGAGAGAGAGAGAGAGTGAGTGAGTGAGAGAGCGTCTTCATTCACCTTGATGGTAAGAAACATTTTGCCGAGGTTGTGCTGATTTAGCTTTGGTATATCCATCTCCTTCTGTTGACACCCTGCAGAGCGACCATGGGTTCAATAATTAGTTAAGTACTTTTTATAAAATAAAATAAGGTCCTTGTAAGTTTGTTCTCGATCAATGATAATTATTTCGATCCATGATATGATATAAAGGACTAATACCGAATATGTTAAAAAGAATTCTAAATTGTATAGTAAAATCGTTGTAACTTAAGTATTCCTTTTCAAATACATTTTTTTTTCTTTTTCAAAACAATAATAACTGAATTATTTCAAAATATATAAAATAGGAACTTCTTCAAATAAAAATTATTTATAAAATACTGTCTATAAACAAATGTAAGAATGATTAATATATAATGTTGTAGATAAATATTTAAAATTACATAATAGTATAAAAATATATGTGTTTGATAGAAATTTTTATATATATTCAAAATAAGGAAAACATTAATGTAATTGTGATGTAACTTGAATAATTTACTAAATAGAAATTAAATCATTGTCTTTTACAAGAGAATTACGTGGTAATATGCATGATACGTATCATGCATTTTCATTTAATTTTGATATGCATATATTACAAATAGGAATCAAACCCATAAAATCCTACTTGGAGTTTCCGTACTACTGGCTACAAAGCCTTTAATACATATCAAGCAATTTAAAATATAAATAGACTAGTTGAAGAGAGTTGGAAAAAAAAAATGAAAAGACAAAAGTGAACATCTCAGTCATTAAGTGCAAAATGTAGGTTTCATTTCAGTGCTTTAGCATTTCAAGTTCCATAACTTCCTAATTTTAAGGGCTTATATAAGTTGAAGGAAAGTGATGACTTGCTGAAGAACTTGTTGAAGAAATCCTCTAATATATAATTTATTGTTTAAAGGTAAGCATTCATATCTTCAAATCTATATAACTCTTTTTTAGTTATATGCAAGGTTTAAAAAATTGGATTGAACATTGAATGGATTGAAATATTGGTTCAAGGGTTAATGAATCAGTTCTGAATCAACTCCAAATTAAACTAATCATATTAAATAATAATATTTTATTAATAATGTTAAAAATTAAACTTGCTACTAAGCAGAAAGTGTCCTCCCTGAAAGCTGGTGTGGAATACGTGATTGTTTCCCACTCTCCCATTTGTTATTTTAATTTTTAGCAGTATGCGCTCCTTTCTCTCTCCCCATCAGTGACATTTACTTTTGCCCCCCCCGAGATGCCCCCTCTGCCGCCACTCCTCCCAGGTCCCTTCCCATCTCTAGTCTTTTCCCATCCCCCAGGACCCCTACCTCCCATCTCCATGCCTCTTTCCCTTTCTTGCTTCCACCATAAATTCTTTGAAAGGCACCGACACTCAAGGCCACCTCTCAAGTAGATCTTTCTTGTCATGGAGGCAGCTCTAACATAATACCAGCCAGGATCATATTATGGGGCGGGTTCTTTAAATCTGGCAGCTTACTCCTGCGATCATTTTTCGCATGTTCGAGTTCAAGGTGAGGAGGTGCGCAAGTGGTATCATGATCTTCTCTTCCTCCCCCCCC